>JABASD010000141.1:0-115992 GCA_019776165.1 Pogonognathellus flavescens
GATGGTGTCTCTCTGCAAAAATATGAAAATCTGCGTATGAAATTTCATCCAACTGGCTCATGACGTCATCAATCATGACGTCATGTCCTAACCTTATGAGAGATCGTCTAGGAAACCTTGAACATACCTAAGTATTTTGTAATTGGATAAATTATTAATTTGACATAAAATTGTAAGGAGCATCTCAACTTTCAAAAATTTTGTGATTTGTAACTCACATTTCACATTGTATCCTCCGTATAATCCAACTACTTATTAAAAATAACTTCCTTGTTTTTGTAAATTTAAATGCATGAACAAAACTACATACTGCCTAGATTTCCACGACAAGAATCAGACCAAATCAACTAACATTTTCACAGTCGTGATTTCCATGTTATTATTACAACATGGCTACAAGAACAATAATTTAGTGCACATATCATACCTTATGTATCAATTTGCGTAAATTGGTAGTTTAATAAACCGTTTGTATCCAACCTTAAAGAAAATTAAAATGGTTAACAAAATAATATCTTAGATTTGTTAGATTCATATAATTATGCCCAAAGTAATTAAAATTAATAATTAAATTAAATTATTTTTAACTCGTCTAACGGCAAATGCGTCCCTGAATAGATATTTTGTGTTCATAGGCACTGTGCACTTTTATAGTACAATGCACACCTCTACTTTAATGAGCCTGTATAGTTTTAACCGTATACAATATGCAAAATCGCCTGTAGATAGTGGTAAACATTTTTAAAGAGTAAGGAATTTTCATGTGAATACGAATAGCGTTCTCTAAACGCAGTCTAAGAAAAGCCAACCTCATTTCAAGCCGTAAACGAATTGAAAACACATCTTCTTGTTGGAGAGAAATATACAATACTCGGGTGCTTATTAGAGAAATCACCGTGAAAATGTATTCACGATGTGATCTGTGAGTATTTAAGCGTCTGTTCTTTGTAATGTGAAGATGATGATGAGATGTTTCCTTCCGTTTGTTCATTCCCTTCGCAAGTACAAAAGTCAACTGGAAGTCAAATACATTCTGTACTTGTGCAAGAGATATATATGCAATCTCTCTAGCATGGTATGTAATAAACACAAAATATTACACTCATCTTTACCTACACAGTTCACAAACTACTCATATTGCGAATATCACACACTACCCCAACACATGGACAGATACATGGAATATATTCCTCTGAATTTCTTGTAAAGTATATTCCTACTAAGAAAGGGTTGCCGTTTCGTAACTCAAGACAGTTGTCAGCGAATCTTTGTGAGTATAAAGAGAGAGAGTGGAGAGATACGTTGCTGTGTGTGAAGAAAACGTCTAGGAGAAATACCTACGCAAGTATTTAGCTAAACAAGAAGATATCCGCCTATGCAGAGTATAAAGTTTCAAGTAGCAGATGTTTATCACCTAAAGGACCTAAGATTTGGCTGCTATCTCATAGTTTGGCTTGACTTAACTTCCATACGTATCCGTTTATCCTGATTGTGAGTATAAATGGAACAGCTTGGCTATTTCTGACTCACCTATGTTATCTTATGCAGATTTAAGTATGCAGACTCCCCGCTTGTAAACTAGACCAGCTTCAGCACCAGACCAGACCAGAGACTCATAACTTATACCACATTCACTGTTACGAATTATGTGAAATATGACACTCCGGCCAGATCCAAAGATCCAAAAGCAACTGTAAACACCATATACACTTATTTCCCCTATACTACAACACTACCATATAATATAGCTTACACAAAATAGGTAGATACGCATTCTCCTCTGATAAAATCAGCTTTCCAGATGATAATTGCGAGAAATGAAGAACAAACGTTCTATGGTAGATTCATTTACATTATAAACGGCATGTTATACACAGATATTCGTGTATAATTACTAGTAGGTACATGAATTCAAGAACAACGTGAACATGACTTACACAATCTCATTACAATACTACTGTCTAATTGTAGTATTGCATTATAATGTATGTAATAATATTCTGTGGTATTGTAAGTATGATGTCAAGTGAGTATGAGCTAATAATAATAGGTTTAGCATTTATGTGAAGAGTCATATATGAAATGTCACACGGAAAAAATCCGCTCCGGGTGTGTGGTATGGTGTGTGTTACGTAAAGTATTATAATGTGTCTCATACTTAAAATATGTATCTTCTATTATTATCTAAACTTAACGAATGACAAGCAAAGTAACAAATAAAACCGGGTGTTTCGTCAAATGAAAAGTCACAGCTTTCTCCGGGTTCTTGACTTGTGATGTGACAATACAGTCACACATAGAAATCTCCTTTATACTAAATGCATAACTAATAAAAAGAATAAAGATGTACTAGAATTGCCCACAAACGAAGCGAGGTAGATTTTCTTATTCTCTATGTCTGTGACACAATGCAGCAGGTCAATTGTCACAGAATGAAATAAAATACAATGAAATCTAAATTCCCATATAATATATTTATACTATTCCTGTGTATACATTTACCTCTAAGCCTTATTGTTAGTAGCATATAGAAGTATATTGTATGTACTTTAATTCTTGGTAAGTTTATATATATAGTAGATAGTAGTATAATAGAAAGAGGCATGTTGTATTCCTACATAGGGACGAGAAAGAAACTATAATCGCAGTTGTAGCGTGTAAATGTGTATTATGTGGGGTTGTGTACATTCATACGTGCTATAAATGTAATAATGTTCATTTACACCTGACAGCTCATGTCAAGTCACGTCACGAAACTACAGAAGCGAGATACAGATGGGCCAAGGAAAAGTAAGACATCTGAATCGTGCGAATCAAGATGTTGATTGGATTGTTAAAGGGTTACATACACAGTTGGGTCTGTTTGTGTGTCAAAATCTGAGATTCCTTCTTTTCTTGATGTATCAAACGTATACTGTGTCCTATACGTTAACTACATCTCTCTGTGAGTGTGATTTGGCATTTGGTGCCATGTTCTCTTTAGAATTTACACCCAGAACTTTCTGACTACATGCAGACTGTATCTATAGGTAAAAAGCGAGTACAATAATAGGTATTGTGTGTGTGTGATGATATTGTAAAAAGAGAAGAAGCTCTATAGAAAAAAGATGTGAATGTGATTCGATGTCAACGTGAAATGACACTCAGAGAAAGAGTTGAATGTGAGTAATGTTTTGTTGTGGTTGACAGGATCAAAGGGGGTAGGGTAAGTGAGCATATCATATCGTATTCTTCTAGCACTGTAGTAATCTCCACTGAATTACATTATGCATTATTAACCTTATATAAAGTAAAGGGACCTATATATATCGTATATATTATTATTATATTACTATTACAAATAGTAATAGTCCAGTAGTTCCTTTACGACTGAAAAACGCAGCGGTGTCTATTTTTAAGTAACTTCTACCTCTCTACTTCTATTCTATGCACTACAGTATAGATTTTGTTGTCGTCTTAAAGGTTTAAAGAGGTACACAATTTATGTGACGACTACAAAGTTGAGTTAAGAGTGGCTGTGTCCGTTGAGACAGATATTGTGTGAAGTATTATACTCTTGTGTGTGTGTGAATTGTGTATTATAGAGATTGGAGAATAATATGAGTCTATATAGTAACTAAGGAAAATGTATAAGGTGTTCGTTTGGTATAAGAATGGAAGTTATAGACATAATAATAAAAGTAAAAAGTATGCGGTAGAGTTACTCAATCCAATGTCACAAATGATGATACTCGTGAGGAACCCCTAGCGACGTGACAGGAGCGCCCAAATGATGACCACCGAGTTCTGTTTGTTCGACGTCGCCTCGATTGGCTGAAGCGCCGGCTGCGGCCACAGCGGCTGCTGAAGCCATGAGATGATGGTGAGGAATGCCTGCTGCGGCTGCTGCTGCCATACTGTGAAATCCGCCCAGCGATTGCATTGCGGACAAAGAGGAGGCTAGTCCAGAGGTGACGTGATCCTGTAACATCAAATAATCCTAATTAATCAAAAGAAATTCAACCCGCCAATTCACACAGACGCATACCAATGTAAATACTCCATAGTCAATACTTATACTGCAAATACCAATATTATTATCCTCCAACATTTTCTACCTTATCAATCTCTACATTCCTATTTATACTGTAGTGTCTTAGATTACAATATCTTCAATAAATATATACTACCAAGGAAGTAATCTCTTATATAAAATGTATCTATAGATAATCACAGAGAGACACATTAGTATTTTTTTTAAATGAAGTCAACTCTTGTTAGATGTGAAAGAGACAACACTTCTTAAACGAAGTAGTGTCACATAATTTACATGAACTGCAAATATGTAAATACATAATCGTTCGTCATAATATTTTATATACAAATGATTCAAACGATGAGTTTTACTGCCCCTACATATACTGGTTCTATTCTCTTTTAAATTTATAATTACTAGCTAGAGCAAAATTATGGCTGGGCTTTTGCATTGTGCAGTCCCTGCAGTCCTATTCAAGAAATTAAACTTACCTATTGTATATAACCAATTAATTTCTATCTTATTTACTTTAGTATCTACATTACAGTAGTACTCTGCTCTGTGTAAATACAGTGTATAAATCTATGTGTACTTCCAAACTGGGAGATTGAGCCTTTATTATAATTTTTACGTAATAGATATATGTAAAGAAAATAATTAGGGAGAATAAAATTTGATGACAGGTAGATTAGATTGATTGGAAGTGTATATTGAATGAGTGAGTTTACCATTTGATGAGAAAAGAGGAGACTGGCCGGTGTTTTGTGTGCTCCCTGATGGTGTTGACCGTGATTGGTGTGGTGGTGATGATGGTGTAAGGAAGGGAAACTGGCATCAAGAAGTGATGGCTTTTCGTCTTGGCTTTCACCAGAACTGGATTCTCCATCCGGTGACCCGAGTCCTGAGTGAGCTAGTTTTTTGCCGCTCCCATCTTCTGGCCTGAAAATTATTGTGGTGTAACCTTTCAGTGATTCTTTCATTCTACCTTTCGTGCTCATCATCATGTTTTCGAGTGATTGAGTTGCATGAATATACTAATGCCATCATCCCATACTCCATAAACACCAAATACCTTAACTTGGCTTAGTATATAAAGCTATAGAGGTATATTCTACTGTTACTTTAAATTTTAACCACCACCATACCACAATTACATATCATCACTCCTATTACAACCATCCCTATAAAATTAAAGTTGTAAAGTACATAGGAGAAAGAGTGTCTAGTAAATAAATAGCAAACAGTATGCTACAGCTATTCGTAATCAATTCACTACTGCTACTTAAGAACATGAGTTGACTATCTGTCGCTCTTTAATAGCAATGTACACGCTGCATCACTATGCGTAAGTAGACGTGAAACCTGTCTTGTCTTTTTCACTCTTCCTGGCCTTATCATTACTTCATAATAACTTTTATACCTACTTACTGCTTCTACTTTACTACTACTGTTGCATACTTCAACTTTTTTCTTTTTATTCTCCTGTCTTGATTATTTTACTGTGTACAAGTCCCAGTGTACATGTATATAACTTGTAAGTTGTTAAGAAGGAATGACAATCACTTGGAAACTTGGACTTAAAAAATTTGGAAACTTGAGCCGGGTTATCTACGTTCGTTGTTTGTACGTTCTTAATTTAATGAATCATACCAAAATCCTTTTGTGTAAATCTACGAGAGGTAATGTTGTAGATTGAAACGGTTCGCTTCATGGGAATTTTAGTTAGATTGCATTAGCATGCATTGTTAACTTTTACATGTACAATTACTGTATACTTAACGTATAACCCTTGTTATTGTAAGTATATAAGCATTTTCTGACGTCAATTCTTAAATTACGAATATTATTGTTTCTATTTAGCTTGTGCACCCAATTACATGGGATTGTGCCCTTTTAGTAGTGTCTTTTCGTTTTGAGACTGAGACATTTTTCTGAACTGAAGGTTTATTTGTAAGTTTCTAGTTGTTTGTCCTAATTCCCTGTGTTAATGGTGCTCTATGTACATGCACCGAGAAGTAATAATGCACTATGTGACATAAATACGATGACAATATTTCTAGATACACTACACAGAGTAGGAAGCATAGAGCTATTGGTTATTACTGCCTTAGTATGTGGTTATGTACAATAAAGTATAATTCCGGTTGGATGATGTAATGAAAATGTGTATAGCTTAAGACAACTAAAGCTCCTTAAAAATATACAGGACAAGATGTACACTAACTGTAAGTACAAGGTGCTTAAAATAGAGTAACACACATTGTCACTCAATCCTGGGAGTTTAACCTTGTGGCTCTACCGAGTAAAGTTGACTTATCAAAAAAAGGCTGCTAAATGGAAATGCTCTCTGTGAGTCTTTTCCTCTTACTAATACCAAAGAGCGTATGTACGTCCTATTAGTATAAAAGCCACACTAATACACGACACAACACAACCCCAATGAGAGGATTCGTTTGGGTCATTGAAAAGTATGAGACATTCTCTCACTTTTTAACTTTAGCAGCTTTTCTACTCGAATAAGTGTCTTTACCATAGTAGTAGCATCAGTTAAGTTGACGAAGACGAAACTCACGACAGCTCACACACACACATGAAGTCCTAATGCTCCCAGACTGCTCTATATGTAAAAGAACGATGTATTTGTATCGTTATGTTTGTAATTCTGTTTTAGTGCTTGCTGCTGCATCTTTTCCTGTATCTAAACTATTACTATATTGCACTCGAGAGATTTGAGATCAGTAAGATCTATATAGGAATGGCAGTTTGTCTGCGTTATTTAGGTATGTGTTTGTAATACATGGAGTGTGTTCTGTGCGCAGTGCAATGTTAATGGAGACACTGGATAGGAGAACGGTATGTGATCCATCTGGAGTTGAGTTTCACCCAGAAAGAAAGAGACACTGTAATTCTAACGCTGTGCAACACATGATACATACTATACTATTTCCAAGTATCACACATTGCATCACACCACACTCTTTACACGTCTATAGGTGTCTGCACTCATACTCCGTCTCTAATTCTCAGTATAACACTTAAAAGCTGAAAAGTTAAACGAGGACTAACTCAAAACACCAGAAGTAAATACATACACTATTATACCACTCTGAGTCACTACTAGAACATTTTCCGTATAAAATAACCTCATATGTGACAATGTTTTAATTTTTAACTGTAGAATTAACCAAGGCGAGTGGTAAATGACCTTTAACAGGAAATTTCAAGTGCTATGTAGTATCTTACATTTAATTTTAATTAATTAATAGATACAGTACTAGAAGAGAGGAAATATGATTGAGATTTTATATAGGGAAATTAATAAGAGATGAGAAATGATTTTATATTGAGTACTGTAGGAGATATTGATAGAACAGGTAGAAAGGTTACGGCCTACGTAGTTCTATTCATGTCTTGGATGGTTTGGGTGGATATCTTTTAATGGCTTGTGTTGAAACAAGATCCGTCTGAAAATGTAGTGGTACATTTAGCGTAAAATAACATGAGAAAGTATAGAATAGCATAACATTGCATTGGATTGCATGATGGCAATGCATAGTACGGCGACAGAAAGATGTTGCTTGATTAAAGATGAGAATGTGGATGTCACATAGCGTGGCTTGTAAGAGCTCAGCTTACGTATGTTCACTTTTTTGTCGCTTAACACGAGAAAATGTCTATTTTCGAACTCTGTGTATAGTTGCAGCTCTTCGGAATATATAGGGAATACTATACCGAGGTATGTATTCTCTTTCTTGTGTGTCTTTCAGTTTTCTCTGACTGAGTGAGTGAGTGAGTGTGTTTTGAGTATATAGGGACGACTGTAGTAAAGTATATTGAATAGCACGTTGAGAAAAGTGCAGAACAGTACAGTGGAGCATCCCGGGTATCGGGTTTCATTTCTACCACCCACAATGGGGAACTTGTGTTTCAGTCCCTCGTTCTTGTGACATTAATGGAACCTCTCCAAAATCTGATAATCCAAACATTATCATCATGTGCAGATTCTAAAGATCTCACATCATTATTCCTCTCTGTCCATTTACAAATGCACTTCATTTTATTCAACAAGCATTCGCTCAAGAGATAAATGAACCATGGATAGAGCTATTTATGCATACAACTATGATATTCTATCTTCTAATAAATACGGATGATATACGATCAAGTATCAATTTACACTACAAAATGATATACTCTCGAAACGTACCTCTGAGAATAATAATACTACTATACCAGCCTATACAAATAGTACAGATAAAATGCACTAACGAGAAAACTATCTTTATTTCTATAAAAATGTCTCTACTAAAGTGCAAGTGTCTACCTACAAAGTATTTTCTTTACACAAACATACAAATGGCAGTTTGTAAAAAGTGGGAAGTATACAAATGTAGAGACAGAGTTTACATAAAGAACTCTTGCCAGAAATGCTTTACTTAACTAAATATAATTACGTTTGGATGAGTTTCCATCGCATTAGTAGTAGTAAATAGTAAATGTATCTTTAGTAATAATGCACACTAGATATTTTCAAACACATCGTCATTCGTAAGTAAAGTAAGTTACTAGAAAAATAAAACTAACGAAGCGACACTACCTGCTTTTGTTACTCTTCTTATTCTTCTATAGTAATCACACACTGTTTCCTTTATTATATAGCTTGATAGCTCAAAAGCAAAATGAACAGTAGGTTAACTTAAATAAGTTGAGTCAAGAATGAGAATGAGGATGAACGTATAGTGTAAAATAAAATAACGTGAGATCTTATATGGTGTAGAATATACTTTAGCAGTAGCAACGAGAGTGGAAGATGTAACCTGCTGATAACGTCCTAATAGATTTGCTCGGTTCAGCTAGAACTGGATGAAAGGGTAATAAACCGGTGCGGAAAATTTGTCTCACACAATTCTCTACATTTATAATACCATGCTCCTCTTATATTAGTCACTAAGCATAAAAGTAGGAGCAAAAGGACAAGCAAATTGTACAAGATACAACATTTTAGTTACAAAGTATATACAAAACCCGTCGGTGTGTGTTCTAGTAGTAAATGTTCCATGTTCCGCCAGAATGTTATACTATGGTGTGTATTAGTTATTGCTTGTTGGCCAAGTTCAGTTACGTTACGTTATAGTTGTCTAACTCTGATTGTCATAGTCATTTATGTCAACCGGAGGCCAAAAACAAAAGACACAGCGGCTAATAGCTTTCCAGGCAGTTCTCTTCAATCCCAAACCTTTTACTTTACGCTCCTTACTACTACTAAAGACAAGAAATACTCTAAGGTTACATGTGCATTACAAATATACGACAAGATATGGTACAAGATACGATCCACGTAGTGCATTGCATTTCATGCTGTATGCATTTATAGTAGCGGTATATACTACATGGATGCATTCTCGTTTATTGCTTGTGTATATTCTGTTTCTGTTATAATATTAGTACGTGTGTTTTGTATATGGTGCGGTGGAGTTGGAAAGGAATGGATGTGAGAAGACTTCTTGGGACAAAACCTTAGAACAATAGGGTGGTCCAACTCAACTCGAAACGAAGAAGAATAAGACGAAATGAACGCACAAGTAATTTTGGACGAGAAAGAGTGTAGTAGTTTCAATGTTTACCTTGGCGGGCCATCCTTTTGCTCAGCTGCTCGATCTCTTTGTCGGCGATTTTTAAACCAATTGCTGACTTGAGTTGTGGTCAGACCGGTAGCTTCCGCCAACTCCCGTTTCTCTCGTGGTGACGGGTAGGGATTGTGCTGATACCAGTCTCGGAGAATGCTTCGGGATTTTTCTTTGAAACAATATGAAGTCTCTTCGCCATCCCAAATTGTGCGGGGCAGAGGGAATTTCCGGCGCACTCGGTATTTTCCTGAAATTTATGAATCATGCAAAATACCCCGTCAAAAAATCATCTTTCTGTACATCTCTCTATATGTCTCACTCTCAATTCTGTCTAGATGTATTTCATGCATGTGTCTTCTGAAAAAAACAAAATGTTTCACCATGCGCTAACATATGATTGCAGTTTCAGTTTCCTCTCTTTACTTTATATTCCTCGTCTCATTCATACATAGAACACATTTAAGTATGTAAAAATAATAAAGAGTTGCAGTAGTATAATACTACAGCCCTCTTTTCAGTTTGGCTCATGAATTCTAATGGAAACAATGATGAAAAATTGCTCTAAGGCCAGAGAGACAGAGGAAAGAAATTTGTGGGTTTTAGCTCATGTAAATACATTATGATATGAAGTGTGAAGTATAGTTAGATGAATGATTGTTGATAAATGCCTAGCACTTTAAACACTCTTGGGGAAAGTGTAAGTGTGAATAAGAGGACAGAGATTAAATTAGGATAGGAAACTTTGCCCATATAGCCCAAACTAATCCAATTCAATACCAACCTTCTGTAACTACCATTATAAATATCATATCTCTGTAAGTAATACATACAAAACCTTCTCATAAGTATAATATAGCCATATAGTTTACAATAGGCCCATATGCTATTGAGAATATCCCTTGAGACAGTGTTATTACTGCAGAGAGCACTTATTTATCTTTGAAAGCGTGTAGTTACAAAGTTGAATAACAAATGACACGAGGAAATGAGAGCGAAGATTGATTGAGTGTGATTGATATGCTATTAATTGGTTTGGACTTTTAAAGTGTTGGCTCTCGTACACATTTGACAAATTATAATATACATTCCTATACTTAGACACACTACAACAAAAAATTCTCATTCTCTCATACAATTATACAAGTACATATCATATCATATAAGGGATAATACCATGCATCATTTTTTAGATGGACATAATCACAGATCTAATTAAATACACTGTAATTTTTCAAATGCTTTGTTTCTATGCGGGATATATTTACTAATGTAATTTTTAACGGAGTGATATGTGTGATAATAATATTATTATTAGCATATAATGTTTTTGAATATTAAAAATGGATGTGTATATAGAAAAGTGTGTGTAAATTACACTGTAACTCACCAACAGCCCCTAAGGGTCTCCCTCTGAGTTTCTCAGCCTCGATATAATGAGCCTTCAACCAAAGAGCTTGTAATTTGGGATGATTGTGAGGTGAGAATTGATGAGACTCTAGAATCTTGTACAGCTCCTTAAAGTTTCCCCTGTGAAAAGCCACGACAGCTTTTGCCTTAAGAACACTCTCGTTTTTTTGGAGTTTTTCGCAACCTGGCAGCGACCACAGGAATCTTGCCAGCCGTTCCATGTTTCCTGATTGTTGCAGCACTTCGCAAACACATGCGACCTACAAAATGTGACAGCAGATTTTGCCAATCATGTCTTTACACTCAACACATACAAACTACCACATTCTCAATGCACAACGCTTTACTAAGATATACGGCCTATACATCTACAATTACCTTCATACTTCCCACAAACCACAAATCCAAACGCTAATGCACTTCAGCTACTTATACACATTACTTCACACTTTATTAGCAATGCCTGTCTTTACAAACCTCATTAACAATACCATCATCATTACTTTCCTCACACTAAACTTTTATACTGCTTTTCAGCTTATAAATACAGATATACTTTTTCATTTCATATTCGCTTATTCTATTTTCTGCTGACTTGATTAAAATCATTGTTAATGTAATTGTAGGTAAATATCTGTAAGCTTCTTCGAAAAATGTAATTTATACTTGAAAAACATAAAAATTGAAACTGTCAAATGTGATTTCAATCATTTTTAAATATTTTACCATTATGTAATTGCAGAATTCATATTCGCTTGTTCTATTTTCTGATGGCTTGATTAAAATCATTGTCAATTATATGCAGATAACGCTTGGACCCATAACTCTTAATTTATACTAGAAACATAAAAATTAAAAATATCAAGGATGATTTCATGCAATCTTTTACAAATATTTTAGCCTGATGTATTTCATTTAATATTCGCTTGTTCTATTTTCTGATGGATCTATTAAAATCCTTATAAAATACATTGTAGATAAAGGTCGATCCAAATAACTACTTTATACTTGAAACAAAAAATAAAAATAAAGTGATTTCATGTACTGTAATCCTTTATAAATACAAATAATATAATATGCATGTAGTTCCCTCACGTATTTTATTTAACATTCGCTTATTTTATTTTTTGATAACTGTAAATTACATTCATAGTGGATATATAGATAGGTTGTTTTTCCAAAATGAAACTACAGTGTTTAAAGCACAAGAATAAAAATCTCAAGTGTGATTTCAGGCAATTTTTTAAACAAATAAAATGCTACCTGACTATAATGTAAAATGAATAAAAAATTGTCATGAAATAGTCATGGGGTTGGAGAAGAGTCGTCTGTCACAGCGCACAGCATGCAGTGGCCTAACCAATAATTCCTGTCGTTTTGTCATGAGCAAATATTTTGTTATTTGACACCCTGCATAAGTAGCTAACCGGATATCTACTTGGATCTTTACATCCAACAGCAAGAGCTCTATAGCTACTCCTTAACTCTCTTCTATCTTGTATAGCTATATAGCATGTAGTTGTGACTTTATAAGTAGAAGTGAAAAACATGGGAGATAAAATAAGGATTTTGATGTCTATTAATCATGTAGCAATAGGTGGCAATGGCCTGGAAAACAAGGGACGAACCTGTTCTTGAGTAAATCCAAATGAAGGAAGAATCGGTGTGGGACTTGGAGGTCCAAGAGTGAGGGAGCCCACAGAAGACATTGAGCCAAGACCTGAGCTGCCCATTAAATTTGGGCCGGATAGAAGTCCTCCAACGTCTCCCATGCTGCCCAAAATCATTGCAACAGCAATGTCTAGGCTGTTTCCAAAACTGTCCAGCTGAATCACACACAATCAGCTTTCTTGCTTACGTAATTTAATTATATAGCTTTGGTTATTTAGAGGCGTAATTTGTCTTCAGTGTGTTGAATTGAGCCTTTGGAGTATACGGGTAACTTAATTTTATTTGTATCTTGTAAAAGACATCGTAAAAGTCAGGTATACGCAATTCATCTACCAAGACGAAGTATAAAGTGCCACGTGTTTACAAGTAGTAATTGTTTTGAATGACAAAAATAGAAATGCTAATAACAATATGGCACGAAGAGCGTAGTAGTATTTATATCAAGTGTTATTATTATTAACCCTCCCTGCTGCAGATCATATCAAAAGCCGGTGCTGTGTGTGTCGGTCGAGTATAAATCTGTTGAGATTCGCGTGACATTGTAATGGGCGACACTAATTTTCTCACTATTGTTCACAAATTGACTCCTTGTTCTGATGTGCATGGAACGCGTGTCTTTCTCTCTCTCTACAAAGGAAGTTGCTCGTATTTCCGTTTAAATTACAAATCACAATTTGGAATTAACGTTTCTCTCTCTCGTTATACAATTTATTTACTACTCTATATTTAGAATCAGTATGAGTAATAAATATATTCTACCACAGATATGAAAGTGTATAGTAGTTTCCTATACTAAAAATACACCTGCACTGAATTAGCAGCACTCACGAATAATTAAATGTAACCTGGAAGTATGTACTTTGCATACGATCATGTCTTATATGTCTTACACGAGTAATAATTTAGTTCTGGAACAGGAAAGTCTGGACAGAACATTATTCAAGTGATTAAAAATGACACCAGTTCTGTATCATGTAACAATAAACACGGCAACACTTTTGTACATGGATACTATAACAGTAACAAGAGTACAATTATTATAAAGGCAGTTATAAATACTCTGGTGCGTTTGGAATCAAATTACACGACTTAAAATAGTTGTACGAGTGTGATGGTCAACGTCATGTTGATTGGTGGGCAGTTTCTGTGTCACTCTCTTTGTTTTATGTGTAATAATTGTAAGATGTGTCTTCTCTCGTTTCACTCTCTATACGTCACAGTCTCAATTTTCACAGAATTTACACGTTCTGCCAGTACAAAAGTTTCTGTGCATGATACAAATCGCTATTTGTGTAAACAGACACATACCAATTCAGTTTAAGCACTTATTTTATTTTTCTACAGTAATAACTCATAGTTGAATGTATAAGTAGTACAATACACACTTTAGTAAGGCTACAAGAATACGTATTGTCAAATAGTGTGACTTTGTTTTGGGTTGATTGAGTTGTTGTGCATTATGTTATACTTATGGTAATTGTGTGTGATGTGTTGTTGTATTATATCTGTGTAATAAAAAGTGTGCGTTTTTGAGTGGATGAGGAACGGTCGTCCTCTTCTCTCCGAATCTTTTCAGATGGGAAATAGACAGAGAACTGAATATGAATAAGCTTCGTCTCCCAGCTTTTGTTAAGTTACCCTCTACAACTCTACTACTACAATTTCCATGCACGTAGTAGTACACACTACAATCTACACTGTACAGAGGAAAACACAACAGAGATACATACACGGCCCGACGACGGTGACCGTCTACCTCTTCTTCCACTACTACTATTTGCTGTATGCTTACTTGTATTTACATGCATGGCATACACACAGAATATTTCAAATCCCACTAAACTGTAAGAAACTCTTATTCCACATGAGAACGAACCAGACTGAAGTTCACTACTGTTCTGTGTATAGTAAAGAGCTGTGAGTAGTTTTCTGTGTGTGTAAGTTTTGGTTGTATATGTACATGTAGCATTTGCCAGCCCACATGGAGGATTTTCGGAGTGTGGATTGACTACGAGTGGTTTGGTTGGCTTGGCTTGGCTGACTTTTGCTTGAGCTTTTGCTTATGAGCTCAGGTTCCATCATCCTCTTCTCACCACACGAACGACGATACGAGGATTGTGCGCCTCGTAGAACATCCCTTTGGCTGAGGATTCGGGTGGAGTTTGATAGCTTGATATCAACTCTCCGCAGCTTAATCGTCTCCACTCACATTCTCAATTCACTTCTACTCCTGGCCTGGCTATATGCATTCTCCTCTCTGTCTCTCTGTATAAAACACACGCGGAAAATACAGACGAGGTACTTGATACACACAGATACAATAATAATGCAAAATATACAACAGGAGTAGCTCACTGCCAGTAAGTAAAAGGATAACAGTTTGGTTTGATGTTCATCCACACAAACACAGTACCAAGTAAAATTCTTTGCTTTTTAGTGTAGTATAAACGAATAATCGCCTTAACAATACCTTATGTTACCTTATTTCAATTCAATTAACAAGATGTGTTGGTGTTCCTCTCTCTGTGTCTCTCTCTGTGGCACACAACACATGGCACGTATACCTTATAGATCTTTAACACTGTTTTTTGTAACTAATAAAAATATTAGAGGCATTCGCACTGCTGGGATGTCTAAGGAAGGCTAATTCATTGTCAGTTCACTCAATTCACTTGTTACATTTCACTTGCAGCTTTTCATATGCTTTTACATACATTAAATTCAGAGTTAAGTATACGGAATATTCACTTCACATTATTCATTCAGAGACTTGTTTATACAAAGTGTATTACTATTATCTCTATACTCCTATCTCTTGTTCCACTATACTTTTTTATTTCTCATCATCATACCTGATTCTACTATATACGCTTTCTTCACATTTGCCTTAGTTTGCCTTTAGCTTTGCCATGCATTTTTGTTTAAACAGTCTTGTCACTGATGGTAACTGCTATTACTGCAATATTCTTCGCATATAGAAGACTTGCCTAACATGTCGTGATCTGCATTTTGTACATAGATATACTTTTGGAATTATAGAATATATAGGTGCAACTTTAACTTTGAATATTGTGCCTGTTGTGGTTGCATTGGGTATAATATGGTTACTTATGTACGTGCTACAGCTATACAACAACGCGTCTCATATCATTTGTGACTGTGACTTCACATCGTCATAATATTGGGTTACACCACCATGAGCTCCGTCTGTGTTTATGTGCATTCTCTCTCTCTCTACTATGCCAGAATTTCCACTACAACAACATCTCAGTCTACGATGAGAGTCTTTTATTTTATAACATAGGCTAAACGTAAACCTACTCATGTGCTATCACTATAATAGTTATCTACTATATAAATATACACTTAATCTTATTGTGTATATAAGGTTTAAAAGTGTATACTGTGCAATGTAAATGTATCAGGTACCTATGTGTCTCAAGTTGAGCTATGTGTGTGTATTTTGCTTTTTCTCTTTTTTACTACGAACGCAAAGCAATTGAAATGAAGTTTATCTCATCGCATCGCGGATTTTATATAGAGGTTGAGGATATTCTGCATGGTATTACCAATAGTATACGAGGAAAGAGAAGAAGAGGAGATATCTACACAGAGTAAAGTGGCAGAGAGCAAAAGAAGAGTACATCACATAATTTGTCTTGTGTCTTGACGCTGTCGTTTGGTTACTTGCTTACAATTAGACTTGCAATGTTAAATGGTGACTGGGGACCAATGCATTATAAAATGAAGGCTTATGCCATTCTATCTATACAGATACATGTGTTTATGGCTTCTGGGAAAGTTGCAGCAGCTAAGTTCGTCTTCTTCTTGTTCTTGTTCAGTATTTATATCTAAATTGTCGTTATATAGACGTTAACTTGTCTCTTGAGTCACAGTCAAGTTCAACTCCGTCATCTTCAGCAGCTCAGTTTCTTTTTTCAGCTTAAATTAACAACTCTCGTCGTATCTTTATGTGCTTGTTCTCATATTATGTAAATATCAATGTTTCTACGTGTATAATGCGTTTTGTATATACACATACTGTATAGAGTTAATAGAGTATAGGCAAATTGTCATTCTCAAATGTCGCCAATGCCTGACCTAGTCTACTAAAGCAAATCTTACTTGTCTCATGTCCCATCCGTTTATTTCCTCCTACTCTTTTCCAATCACCGTGCATAATCTTCACTTTACACTTTAACGCATTCTCTGTGTTTACATTTTTCTACACCACACACTCGTCAGCTATAGGATTTCATTACGTATAAACATTGTGGTCCAGTTTCTTGTTATTTATGTACACGTATAGAGAGATTCTCTATGTGAGTGCATGACTAATGCTAATTTTGTTTGTAAAAACGTTTGTTGTAAATTTGTATGTAATGCTCATTCGTAAATCAACGGAGGGATTGAGCTAAGCACGACAGGCAATGTGATGAAAATGTATTTCTGAACCAATTTCGTATCACAATGGTTTAAGGATACTACACTTTGACCTGTTGTGACTTTTTACACCCCGCACTGAAGCGCAGTGTGAGTTTAATTGCACTGTGGAGAAAACAGGGTGAAGTCGAACAAGGATTTTTCCACAATAACAATATGCACTTCAATAATATCTATATGCTGCATTGTTTGACAAAGGGTTGTGGTGGTGGTGGGGGAATCACTTGAGAGAACACATCATTACTACGTACTTAACAACATGACATTATTTATTTACAAAAATTAGTTCGTGTTAGCTCAGCATGTTATCAGGTTTCACTCACATTCTGAATCAGTTCACCATCCGTACATGATAAGGACATTGTCAAAAACTTTAATTCATCTCGACAGTCTGAACAGTCAGCAATAATCGCAATCTTATAACATAAGCCGACCTAAGCTCTTTTAACAATTTAAACTCTCGTCTCACGTAAAGTGTACTATTATTTATTAAGGCCGAGCTTGTTTTCTTGTAAGTTTTAATGTACATGTTATTTGTATATAAATAAGTTTAAAGTCTATATAGTAGTAGATCCCTGTGTATGTGTAAGTGGAATCTCTCCTTCTTGTGCGACTCCTTAGGGTGGGCTGAAATAAAACCAGCACAGAAATACAAGTACAAATATTAATACACTTCATTTCATTTCAGTGTCAACTTCTAATTCAAATGTGTTGTGTGTGTGGGCTATCAAAAAATAATAGATATTGTATTAGTGACTTGTAGAATTTCCCCTTTTGCATGTCATTCATTTCCATGTCCCACCAAAAACTCAAACCGAGCCAAGGGGCAATCCGGGCATGGAACAACCAACACAAACCAAAAACTTTCCGTTCATTCTGACTCATTTTATTCAAACACAAATTACAATATACATTACATTTCAAGCTACAGACAGGGTGTGAATAATACACCTTTGTCTATTATCATCATCAGTCTCTTTCCTAATAGAGAAAGCCTGTAGTTCATGATACAATAATGAAAATGGATATATACAACCTAAAAGTAATAAAGTAGAATAAACCATAGCTATAGAGCTACTATTAATATTATTTGTATAGAGAGCCGAGAGCAACATGGCTTCTCATGTGTCTCATGCACCCATTCTATTACACACACACAATAATCGATAGTCAACTTTCCGTGTATGTATTTTGTATAGGTACTCGATATGTGAACAACACACACACGCATATATCAAGCAACACAATGTAATAAGTCATTTGTTATTGTTGCCGCAAACAAGATCAATGAGTGGACTTTTACCTTTTGCCCAAACCAAAGAGAATCATTCTATTCTACATGCATCATCATCTACTAGTCAAATTCTATTGTGGTTTTCCAAGTCATGTAGTATAGCACTCTAATCTTATTTAGTTTGTACATGTGTAAAATATACCTTGGTATTTTGTAATCATAATATGTATTACATGCTCCCTTGGCGAAAAGTCATCGTGAAACTATGCATAAATAGTTTACTAAGCGTTTACACGCTTAGTTATAATGAAAAGCAAATCCTTGTGTAAAGTAATGCATTATATACACTGTAAATGCTTTGTCTGTGGTATACACGCAGTCTCACTTTTCCACAAAAGTCTTGTTCGTCTCTTTCTGTGTTGTAGTAGTAGGTAGCTGATGTGTGGTGGAAGTAGGAGCAGCTCTGAAAATAAGGAATTGAATGTGGGCAGTGTGTTTTTGCTTTGTCCTTATGTACAAGTGACTATATTATAGTTAGATAGTTGTACTAAATTGTAAATTATAGAGTGCCTAAATGGACTGCAAGTACATAATCCATTATGGTGACAAAGAGCTCAATCGTAGAAAGATGAAGTGGACTGGACTTGAACGGCAGAATTGATTGTGTCTGTGTAAAATGGTGCAGGAGCAGTTTCTGGTTGTAAATAAGTAAGTGTATAAGTAAAGTAAAGTAATGCAGGTATATCTTTTCAGTTGTTCATTTCTCTGGTAGTCAATGATTGAATTTCTAGGTTACTTACAAGTTGTCAGCTCTTTGTAGAGCATTGTTGGCGAACAATTGGCATAGTTAAGGGCAGTTTGTTTCCCTTTCTGAGGCCCTTTCGTCATTATCGAAAATCGGGTACGTGCCTCTATCCCTCTTTATTTCATTGACAAACTCGAACAAACTAAACGAGAAGGCAAGGCTCTCTCTTAACAATTGTAAACTACCGATGCCTTCATTCTGCACTGCCACTACAACAATGTTCCCTTACATTCGACAAATGGCTCTTTCCTCTCCTTCTGTCTCTCTCTGTCTCCAGATCTTTACATTTTGTAAGATCTACTAAACGCAGACAAGTAACTTCCTTTTCTCTTTGTGATTTCTTGTCTTGGATTCGTTTCGTAAAATCTTGTGGGCTTTCTTCGCAGCTTGTTTTGTATCTATGTCCTGTGTGGTGGAATTTAATGGTATATATAGAGTATCAGTATATACTGCAGGTATATTATATGCACTAAATAACGTCGTACCAGCTATTAGCAGACTGAATACCGAATAATATACTGAAAACTCGTGTTTAAGAATGAAGAGGATATTTACAACTGCCTTACATTGTTTATACGCAAGAAAGACGGTTAAACTTGTCCTGTGTAACAAATACTAATAGAATTTTGTTCAAATATGTCCTTCTGGCTATTTAACACTGAAAGATCTATTATTCTGATGTTATTTCTACTTTTGAGAGAGTATAAGTAGAATTCTTATAAAAATGTTTGCATAGATTCACAAAGGCGGATAGAATTATAATACAGTGGACAGTGGAAGGTGTAGGTACTTGAAGTGTGCTTGTCCTTTGACACACAAGCTACTAGTAAAATTTCTTATATGTACATTTTGTACATAGATAACCTTTCCGCTTTCGTTACTTCATTTTGGGTTGCATGCTGTTTTCTCTGTGTACTTATGATGTCTTCATTCACTTTCAGCTTCTCGTGTCTTCTCAAGTCCAGCTTTAAAGTTGAATCCACTTTAGAACTTTTGTATTCTTTGTACTTTTGTACTTTAAACCGTGCTGGATGTAACTAACAAACATTAAAAGTCACCAGATACGTAAAGGGTGCTTGGCTTAACTTTTCAAAATTGCTTAATACAATGTAAAATCCTGCATTTTAGTGTTCATTCATAATAGAATGTGCTACCATTACTATTTTACAGGAGTGTAATAAATCTTAAGCTTATTATGCTTATGATTTCAAGTAAGGCCAGAGCAAGAAAAGGAAAAATGAAAATGAAGCTGTCTCATACATAATAAATGTCAACATAATGTGACTTTCCATTCCAATCTTAAGTAAAGGCATTACATACACCTAATTTCTCATTTTATTCTGTGTAAAACTGAGTTGATTGACTTGGGCTGGTTCTAGGAAATTTGTACAAACTGATCTAGCACAAGAATACGCTATTTGTTTAGATGAGAGTTACATCTTGAGATGAATGAACGAAAGAAATCCAATAAATAAATTGACGTTCTTATAAATTCGTAATCTGTACAAATGCGGATTTCACTTTTTGTCTTCTTCCTGGAATTCGGACATTCACACTTTCTTATTAAGAACAGAATTCCCTGTACAATATCCACATTTACTTACTCCACACACTGCAAAGATGGAATACTCACCGGATTCGGAAGAAAAGAAAATACGAGACGCCTTTATCGATTGCTTTAACGAAATACGGATGACACGATGATGGTAAAGTTAAGCTTGACATTTCTGGACTGTACATATATATATTATATAACATTGCCTTATATAGTATAAACAGGAAGGTATATATAGTATTACGTGTACTTATTGTAGTATTAGATTTAAACAAACTGGGAGAGTGGGATGATGGAAAGAGCTGAATAGAAAATAGGTTTGCCTTGTTCATTATAATGAAGTATTGAAATTGCATTGAGGTCTTTAATAGCAACACTGACGGACGGACGGAGGTATAAATTGACGACACCTTTTCTTGTTCGCCTGTTGTATGCAGAAACAGTTCTTCGGATTCGAGTCACTATTCACATCACACAACAGAATGGAATGACATGGCACGAGTAGACAAAACAAACCACCGGATAAAATGACGGATTGGTTTTTCGTTCGTCGAACCGAATTCATAGACTCTGGAGATGGAGAGAAAACATTTACATTGTAGTTAGAATAGTCAAAAAGCTCAATTTTCCCCGTCAGCCTTTGTCATAGATATCATCTACCTACATTATCTGTTATCAGATACGTCAGACAAACGCAATCATTGTTCTCTCCTACTTTTCAAACTAAATACAATTTATGCCAAATAGAAGCCATTTAATTCCCTCGGTCGATTAATTCTAAAATTCTCTTACATGTATTTAATGCAGATAGATCCTTATGCGTCAGTTTGTTGAATAATTACGTAATGTAGTAATAGTAATGGGAAAAATAAAGTCAGGATTAAGTATAGGATCGGTAGTTATTACACATTTTTGTGGATCCGAATTTGTAAAATTAATTTTTAAAGCATAATACAATCAATCGATACAAATTTGAAATATTGAGATAAGGTCTATTCTTAACACAGGCAAACAGACGATGAAGTTCGTAGAGATTTGCTATCGACATTCGTCGAAATGGAATGTAGAGCGAGTCGTATCATATTACTTGGTCAAATGCAAATGGAATTCAATACTTGGATTCACAGAGTGAGGTGAAGGCACGGTTTGTACTTTAACTAAACATATTTTGAATAGAATTATTTTTATGTTGATGATGTGAACCACGAAAATAGATTTCTTCGTTGTTCTGTGTTGGATTCAGTGACATGCACCTAATCAATTGAATAATGTAATGCAACACCACACCATGTTAAACCATACCAGGAGATGAATATGTAAACTATACCTACAAATATTGCCGTCATAAAAAATCCATGAAGCATAATTCCTAAGACGTCGAAGAATCGTTATTCAACCAATACAACTATAATTCACTTCGGAATTTTTAGTAGATTTGTACAAAGAATTCATATTCCATTCTGTATTGCAGGTATACCTTCTCAAATAAAATGCATATGTAAAAATGTATATAATTTTATGTTTTTTATTTCCCATGTCAATAATATTGACTCCTGATCCCAATCACACAATAATGCAGGTAGTTACTAGAGTTTGATTTCTTCTGCATAATTTTATATGCAGATGTTATACTGATACTTTTATTTTCCCTCTACCTAACCAAGGCGAGTCCAGGAATGAATTATGAATCTACCCATGCACAATTTTTAAAGTTACCTAACTGAACAAACTCATTTCTTTGCTAAAGGACATCACATACGCATACAACTATTAGAATTGCCCAAGAAATGCTGGAGAGGTTACTTACTTCTGTCTCGAGTGAGTGCATACCCTTCAGAATAGGTTTCTTATACATGGAATAAGGTCTAAAAGCATATAAAAGAAAATAGACACAAGGAGCAGAGTTTGTTGTGCATTTTGTGTGAGTTCAGGTTAGACTGGGAAAGGCAATGGTGACTTTAGTCTAGTTTAGGTTTAGATGACAGACTGAAGTGAAGGCAAGTCACGGTTAATGGCATGGCAAGATTTCCTCGGCCTATTTAGGCACGAAATATTGGTCTCTTTCATAAGGAGTATCGGGTTACCAATGCATCTGTCTACTTTCCTGTTCTGATATTTGATACGTACGGTTCCCTGCGTAGATGCTATATGTTCATGTTGATAGCGGATTGGATGGATGGATGGACGGATTCGTTCGTTCGTTGTTGCTGCAGTAGAAATAGTAGGAGAGTGTATAGGAGATGAATATATGCGGTGCATAGTAAATAGCACAGCATAATATTCCGCTCACACACAACACAAACACCCCTTCTACTTTACTACCTCTTAATATTATGTACACATTATACACGTTTTAGTGCACAGCCAGTCACTCACTCGCACAAAGTACTCAAATACATTACACAGTCAGGCACTAACCCACATTGCATTATTTTTCGTATTATGACATGACTTCAACCAAAATGCAATGCACAACTTTACCTTAACAATACTTCACTCTGTCCATGTCCATAATACTTCATTCGAAAACTAACTCAATTCTGGCACTACTGCCTATGGTTTCTATACAATGAATCCATATATTATCGAAAATGTCCTTTACATGCCAGAAAGGTTCATCTGTGTGTGTGTTGAGATCTTATATACCAATACACTTAATATTTGTATTACTTATTAGTATGCAGTTTACTTTAATAAGGTTGCTACCATTATCCCGTGTGTATTTAAGTTCCTATACGATAAGAAACTTATGTGTGAGTGTCTTAGGTATAGTTTTATTATGGAAAAACAAAGTCTTGGTGTGTTTATTATATATGAGTTTAGTTTAAATTAAGGATAGTGCGTATTTTTAATTTATATATATATATTTTCTTAATCTAGTTAGAATTATATGTAGATATTATGCTTAATAAATATGGTTATAATATTTGGAGTGAAGTAGCTTGTTAGTGGTTTGGTTGGATGTTTTAGTTGACTAAGGTTGAGAAGAGGACGATGACGACGGTTCCCAGAGATCCTAAAAGAAACCTGACGATCCGTGGGAGGTCTATTGTTGTCGAGCTCTGTGAGATGTTTGTTTTTACAGTTAAGACGACTTCCATGAACGTTTGCGACTCAGTTTGTACAGTAGTTTAGTTAGAAGAACACTTTAGTCCGTAATGAAAAGAAAGTCTCCAAAGGAATCTATACAAATATGAAATACATAAATACTATGCACAAGTCAATCTATCTGTATATAATTAGAATTACTTGGAAAACAGAGTACCATGTAATACTGTAGTAAATAGTATGTCAATTTCATCAAGAGAACAAGAAACTTGAATGATGGGATTTTATGTACCAGAGAGAGAGAGAGAGAGATGAGTGAGACTTAAATGAATGAAGAACTGTGGAACTGACCGTTTTGTTGTCTTCAGTCGAACTTCGGGCAAAATCCAAGAATTTCACCACTCCAAATCCTACATGGGCAAAAATAAATAAAATGTCCCGATGCGTCTCAAGTTTCCTTTCATTCCTACTAACAACACACACACTCACATACTACACACATTTACTAATATTACATAGAAGTATTTTACTATATAAGGATATTATTTTAGTATATAGGGATATACCATATATCAGTACCTATATAACTTATTATTCTCGTTTCTGTTCTCTTTCACATGTGCATGGTTAGATATTGCATTATAATAGCAAGAAAGTTGAACTGTATAGAAAATCCACTGCAAACAACACTCCCCGCTACTTATTGTTAGTTCAAACGAATCCTACTGTCAAGTATAAACACACAGGGAAGTATTGTCTGGTAGCTAAACGAAATGGGATAATTGAAACAACATCTTCTTTTGGGTTGGCGATGAGCGAGATCTGGGAAACCTAATATCATCTATCTATCTCCGGCCGTCTATAACCAAAATCCTTCCCATGTCATAGTCATGTGTTGTGTATGGAGGTATTGTATTTTACTCTGGTGTATTTGTATTGTATATAGCAAAGGAGTAGTAAGTAGTAGGTGGTTTGTTTTCAGAAGAGAGGTGGTAGGGGTATATATGGAAAATAAAATAATAAGGGTAATGTTATATATAGGAAAAGTCTGTATGTGAGTGGAGTGTAGACCGGCTGGGTCCATGTTTCGTTAAAATGTTAAAAAGCATATGTTTTATGGCTAAAACTTAGGAGAGCGACAACAACACATTGACATGGCATAAGTTAGGCAATGAAATGAATACTCACATATATGAACAATTTACAAAAATACCCTTCAGCATCTCATGTACCGTTTTTCTCTTCTTTTTTGGGTAAAGGCATAAAAATTCAGTAGGAGTATCTCTGTACTGTCTGTACTCCTTAATATTATGATTCTCCTGCAGTGTACAGTGTATATGGACTGATGTATGTGAGATTTGAAACCTTTGCCTTTGCATTAACATGAATATCAAAATATAAACATTCTCAAATAACTTTTATACAAGAAGGCCTTTGAGAAAGGTCAAGTTCTTTAGTAATATACGGATGATGAGTTTTCATGAGTTTCTGTATACTTTTTGTTGTTGGCAGAGCCAGTGGCAGTGGCAGCAACATTTTTAGTCACATAATTTTTACATTAGTGCAATATACAACTACAACACACTATATACTATATATACATAAATACTAAGGTACTTAAGAAGTGTAAGGTTGAGAGCAAGAAGTTAAGCCATTCTTTGTGTCCTTAGAGTTTACTTGGACACTCGTGAGTCCTGTCTTGTCCCTGTCACCGTCCATAAAAGTGCACATGTCTTCATCTCACCATGAGACTTCTTCGTTCTCACATTTACTCTCAAAATAGTACACCCTTTCATTCATAACACTTTTCTAGATCTGATCTTACATCTTTTGCCCTTTTCCTTCGTCCCTTAAGCTTTCTTACCTTCACCTAACAATATTATTGCATTCTATCGTATGTTATACAGATATATTCAAGTCTCACATAGTTTTGATAATGCTATTTGTGTTGTTAGAGATGTATGTGGGATTTTCAGAAAAAATTATTACTCAAACAGTACACGGAAGAAAAATTCGATAATAACTACCTATATAATGCATACCTGCCTGTAGTGTAGTCTCAGATTTATATTACTCAGTGTTGTATGTGCATAAGAATTTTTAAAGGTTTGACTCTTTGACTCTTTTCTTTTATTTCTTTGTCCAGCAGCAGTGTACTGGGACAATAACTAAAGCCGGATAAAAAGCAACTACTTTTCTTATGTCAACGAAATCCACAATTGAGGATTTGTGGTTAAAAATGCGATGGGGCAAGGCAAAATACTCCCGAAGAATATTATTCTATATGATATTCCATAATGGTGTATATTCTTGTGCAAAGACATTTGTAGAAAGTCATATAATGGATATAATGTTTTGTGGCGAAAGCAATATCCCACGGTGACGGTGGCATTATGCCATTAGATTGATGGTGGCACCAGCCCCCTGAAGACCGGAATGGACAATGCTGCACTATAAACACACACTACCCCATTATACACATACCTACTCCTTCCATGTTCACAGTTCATACGATGCGATGTACAAAATACAATACTCTTTCACAAAAGTCCTGTGATAACAAGACACTACGACAATATTCCTACTCACATTGACATTATAACCATTTTTTTGGTATTTCGAATATTGTACAAGTAGAACATTGCAATAAGGACAACACAAACATTACTCCTCTTATGATGTCTCTTGTGATATAAAAATCACGTAGTTATTTCTACTCGTATTTTCCGTGTAGGTAATAATTCCTAGTACTTTTTCACAATCCTGCAAATAATAACAGTAAAGGAAAAACCGAGAACTCATGCAATGCAATTCACCCTTATTGCTTATATTATTACTCTCATTCTCTCTCTCTCTCGGCATTTCGTGCATTTTCCCCCAATAAAAAAGATGGAGATAGACTATTCCTCTGTCGCACGGTTGGGTGAATGCGTAACGCATAGACTTTCATATTCCACGCTAGTACATCGTCTCAAAGTCTCAATCGCCCGCTTTTCATCAAGAATAGTCCTAAAATTTTTAACCTGACTATACAATACAGCTATAAAATAATAAAGTCTCCATAGATAGTCATAACAATAATATTTGTACTGTATGTACATACACATTTTACATACAGGCCTATTCTTCTTGAATTGTATAAGTGAATATAGTAAGGGACAAGGGATGTCCGTGTTTTAAGGCAAGTCCAACCGGATGGAAACCATTCGGTCGGTCGGTTAGATCAGCAGGGTGATTTTGTGAAATGACTCCAGTAAAAAGACAAACATGTGTTTTCCCTGTCTTCTCCATGCATTCAAACTGCATATCTTCCATAGTTAGCGTTACAAAACTAATGCTTGTTATGAACACAGAAAATAAGATGATGATAAGTTGGAGCTACAGCGTAAGGAAACAACTGAAAGAAGGGACACATTCATAAGATCTTGGTTGACAAGACCCTTGAGGGACACAAATAAATAAATATGCACTTTACTAATATAAATACTATATCTATACCTTATACTAGATATAACATATTCCATATATACAAGTATAGGCATATATAGGTATTTTATATGTGTGCAATGTAAAGTTATGCATTGCAGTGCAGGGATGCTTGTCTTGCATATGAAGCCTCGTCTTGATAAATGAACCTTGTGGCGAATGACAAATGACTTCAACATTTCGAGCTGACACCTTCACAAATTTCTTTAGATATCACTCGTCTCCCTCACGTCTTTCCTTGTTATTTAGATTTGGATCAAAAATCCTCTCTCTCTCTCTCTCTTTGCATCCTTAACTTTGCTCCCATCTCATTCAAGAGAAAATAATTTCTGTTCGTATATTCTTCCTTGTTGAAGAAGTGTATTTAGAATTCTTGTGTTTTGCCCAGGTTTGTTTTTATATGTGGTTACGTTATAAATGTTACGTTATCGAGCGTTGTATCGTTGAGCTTCAAGAACAATGTTATGATTATTATGTGCGCATGGTGAAAACTCGTTAGATAAAATTAAAGTGGCCACTAGATTTTTATTCGAGAGATATTCAGCTTCCTATTAGTCCAGGTAGGACCATTAAGGTCGTGTAGGAATTGAGGTCGAGTCTCCACCATTCAATAGTAATGTAGTAATGTGTGCACAGTTAAACACCATTCCTCACCTTCTTCGTTCTTAGATATCTCTATTACTATATGAGTATACCGAGTTTTCGCTTATTATGTACTACTGCAGTCGCATTCTCCTATATATGAACAATAATGTGGTAAGTAGTATATAGAAGAAGAAAGATAAGGTTTATTTTATAAGTGCCTTGACTTGACTTGAGATTTGCTACTTATAGTAGTTCTGTGGAAGTACAAGGGAAAAGAAGTTAAGATTTCATCTTAACATAAGTAAAACTTTTACCTGGCTGCAATTGGGTAATATACTTATCGTGGCATTATTACTTCTACCAGCTAACTGTGTTCAGCTTAAGATAATTCAAGTCGTCAAAAGAAATCGCGGTAGTAGATCTTGAGATTTTATAATTGAGTCTGATTTAAGCTAGAAGCTCGTTATTGTTATTACTTAGCTGTACAGACATTATAAATACACACTACTGCAGTCCATTTTCACACTTGTTTGTCTTATGCTGTGTGAGCTTGTTAATTTAATTCACTTGAGTCCGTTATTAGCGTGGAGAGAGAGACTCACAACTTATCGTCACTTATCTCGACCTAACCTCACAAAACACTAACGTGCCATGGAAAATGTGTAATTAACCTTTATAGCTTGAAATGAGGGATGGATGCAAGAATATATCAACATTAAACTATAAATGCACATTCATATACCTTAACTAATAACTACGAGCACCTTTACGTGAAGTAAAGGGTAGAGAGTGTGTGTATATTAATGAAATGTGCTGCATATAAGTCATGATGATGATAATGGTAGCAAAAGCCAAATTTATATGTGAATACCAATGTTAAACGGACGATGTACATTGATTCCAAGGTCTGATAGCAAAATACACAAAGAATACAAAGAGTCAGGTCACTTTTTAGTAAACGGTGAATGTTTTAGTAGTATTCGCTGTGTATTCAGAGGTACAGAATAAAATCCGTCATAGGAATCCCTATAAAGCGATAATAGTACACAGGGTTGTTGTGGTGTGGTGGTGGTGGTGGCGGTGGAGGCAGCAGCAGTGGCCAAAGCCAAGGTGCTCTTACATGATTGATAAATGAGCATTTTCCGCATTAGAAAATTACAGTTATCATCAGAATGAGAGGCAGCGAGAGAAATAATGTTTGATTAGAGCATGGCGATCTAAAGTTGGAGAGAGAGAGAGAGGAATAAATACGTGTGTAAAGTGTGGGGCCACCAAGTTGAAGGTAACTTGCCGAAAGGACCATTATGATAAGCCTTTCTGTACAGCCTAATTGAAATAAGGATTTATGACCGGCTAATTGACGCCTTTCATTCTCGCCTTTTTATAAAAACGCTCTGCCTCTGCCCCGACCAAGCCAAAGTGTGACTTGCCAAGCCATGCTTTTTGCCTTGACTGGTGAAACTACCTATATCACTTTTATAAGTGGGGCTGTTGATTGTAAATACGTATGTTAGCATTCTTGATAGTTTATCGTAAGTTTTTAGTCAAGTGTTAACATAACACTTGTATGAAACATCAAAGGAGCCATAGAGCAATGTATTATTCCAACTATTACATACTTTATGTGTTTCAAAGCCCAACAAGAGCTTTGCGAGTTAAAAATCGACTACAATTCACGAAAAGGTGGCAGTGGTTAGGTCTAGTGAAGTATAAAAACAGGAAACACATGCCTTGCTTGTTTTGCCTTCTCTCTATCGAAATCATACAAGGAAAATATACAAACTAACGTTCATAATACACTTATTGCTTGTTATTCCAACAATAACTACACTTATTCTCCCGAATCACGCAAAACCATAAAATTTCCAGACTTGCCGCTTTTCTAGCAACGGATGGTTCTTTCGTCCGTAGATATAACCAATAATAGCTACCAACTGTTCAATCTTGTGCAATTTTATACAACAAAAACGGATTTCTAAATAGAATTGCTATTCATTCTCTTGGATATTACAAGAAATGCATCCCTAAACCATTAGACGCTACCTTTGACTTATATAGAAGCATATGCTCTCACTCTTTTTACCTCGATTCGATTACGCAACCACCGAAATTACGTGCATGCAGGAATAATACGAACATTTGCCAGTAGTAGGAAAATTGAGCAAAGTACGTGATAAAGCTTAACTGGAGACTGTGCTGGTATATATGAGCCTATGATTATCTTTTGTGTTTAGAATATTCGTATCACACGGCCGAGTCACTTTGAGCGATTTCAAAGGAAAACGGGTGTTTGTACTCGATTACTGTTCAGTGTGTTCAGCCACACCTTTAATCACACTTGCACAGTTACTGATTGCGTTGATAATGTGATTGGATATTGAAATTGAAAGAAAACGATGCTTGATTTTCACTTACCATCCCATTTTGTAGACTACTTAGACTCGTATTCATTTTCATTTTGTGTAATGTTGCCATCAGATTAGAATCTCGAGATATGAATTACCATCAAGTGTAATGTTAGACTACCACACATTATCCTACGTGAATTCGTGTGCCTTTCGCATAAAACTTATCTATTTTCATCTTGGTGAGGTGAGAGCATTATTTATTTACTCTCCGTACCTAATAATAATACTAATACTATAGTAATCTCCTTGCACAAATATAAATCTTAAATTCACTTTTACACTCACAAACACAAAACTCCTATAGGCCTGTGGAGGATTATACACGAGGCTTCTTCCATTCATATATATAAGATACCAGCTAGACTAGGCTATTTCTATGTGCAGTAGTAGATATTCAGTTTTCGTAATAAGAGCAGCGTCTGATTAACTAAATAGATATCAAAACACCTTATTTATACACTACTGTGTTGTTATACTAAAGTGTATTCAGAGGTACAGAGTAAAATCTAGTATCTGCTTAAACTTATACGGTTACTGTGCTCGTAATAAATTTTATCCACGGTCTAAATTCTCAATCAGATTAAAAATCATCGCAGGGAAATTGATTACTTGCTTGTCCTCATATTGTATGCTCAGGAAGTCCTAAAAAGTAATGAGATCAATATAAAGGGAGAGTAAGATGCAATGAAACGGATTGTGGAGAGCACATTATGCATTTAGTTCACAAATATGTATAGGAGGAATACCCACGTGTGTTTTGTGTGTGCCTTTGGTGTATAGATGGCTAAAGAAGCATTGGAGAAATGACAGGATGAAATGATACACTAAAGATGAGCGCAAGGAGGTGATAACAATCAGAATTTTGTTCACAGAATGATGATATGACCATTAGAAATGGCTCTCTGACGTGTTGTGACATGAGACTGACAAAAAGAAAGAGATACTTCGACTTATTGCCAGATACTTATCTGTCAAACGATATTTTCTCATCTTATACAACCAAGCGTATCTGGGACGTATACCAGAGTACCTAACAATCTATACCCTTTCATAATGTCAAGCATAGTTCTAGCTACTAACTTCAACTCTTAATGTGTATATTACGTGTGTGTGAATGTTGTACTTATATAAATCATAGTAATATCTGCAGAATTTGTTATAAACAGCCCACGTCTCATTTATGTGGTTTAGAATGTACTATGACTTATAATATTATAATTTACCTATAGATAAAAATATATTTATGTAAGTATGTGGTTCTTGTGGAGTTCTTGCTACCTAAATTATTTTATGCTTTCATTTCTCATGTTATACATTATAAGTTTCAAGTAGTCATTTTTCAATTTAATAGGGCGTATTACATTAATGTCATGTTGAAGTAAATGCATTAAAATGTACGGTCGTCTTTTTTGTTGAAATATACAACGACCATATTAATATGTTATTTCAAATCTTTTTTTTTAACATTAGACTTCTGTAGATGGAATGAAAATTCAAACAGGGGAAGTGTGCTTAATAATGTTTAGTTTACCTTAACTTCTTTAAAACTTCATATTGTAGTCTTACGAAGTCTCAATTTATTCGCACGATGTGGTAAATGATAAATGTAGCCATAAAACTGAGATTGTATGTGAGTGTGTTATTTTGCCTGTGTTTTAATAAGTGTGAAGTACATAGTTTACATATTTGTAGCTATAAAGGTAAAGTACATAATATTTCTTTAATTGCAAAGTGGCTGACAGTGTGTTTCACACGGCTATATTTATATCGTTTGTTTATATCTCGTACATAGTATAGTGCTTCTTATACACTTGTCTGTCTCGTTTGGCTTTTCTGTTGGTTGGAATAGGCAAAGACAGGTATACCTACTCAAAACTGAAAAGCAAGTCTTTGATAGGGTTTGATAATATGAGAGTATGAGATTAGGGAGCTGACTGTGGTAGTTGTTGCTGTGGGAGGACTGGACAACAATGTTAATTAGAAAAGCTGTGCAGACTGTGGCTTGCGTGGGTATCTTCTCCTGTATCATTGCTTTGCACTTGATTTAGCTTCTAATCTTTAGCCATGTGTCAAAGCTGCTTAGACGATGCCACTACTATTTGACAGTATGATTAATTATTCTTCTGTATGATAACTCTGTGTACATTACAATATATGTAACGTTTAGGCTGCAATAATGTTCATGTATGTATAAAGCTAGAAAGTTATTACCTTACTTAGTAACTCATATTTATATTTTCTTAACAATAAGAATGTTTTATACCTACTGTAATAATGCAATGCTAAAATAGTACGCAGTCGATAGTCTTGATGCTACCTTTGTTCATTTACGCAGCTATATTTCATGGTGACTGTATATTATAAGGTAAAAAATTGTTGGTGAATATTTTCCTATATTATATTTGCATTTTTGCTATGATTTTATTATTAGGTACTGTTAACCAGGGTTGTTGTGTGGTGAATTTAATTTTCTGGGTTCATCCTTGGGCGGTTTATAAATTGTATAAGCATTTAATAAGGATACGCATACTTACTAGTAGCATTATGCAAATATTATATCACTTTTATTGTATTAATGTACCAAAATGGATATGTACATATACTACTGGTGTAGTCGAGATATCAATTGCACAGGAGTCTTTTGCCAATCTAACACAGCTAATAATAACTGAACATTAATTAAACCTTATTTACTAACCAGTTAAGAAATAAGGTGATATGAATAACCATTTGTTATAAATACTACGGATATAAAATAACGTTACTGAAATTAAAATTCAGGTTTTAGTGGGGTTGAGATGGTATGGTTAAATAATCTTACATAGGTAATTTATATATTTAGTTGGTTCTAAGAAACCAGTGTAATTTTATAAAGACTATTATGATTAAGAATTAAGACTATATTAAAATACTTGGGTCAATTTTGAGTTCAGCAAACATTCAGTTATTCAATCGACCATGTACGTTGAGAAGAATATTTTGTCCGTAACTCAAATTTTTTTCTACTGTTGAAGCCCAATGGAATGACAATTGTTTTTATAGGACCATACGAATAGAGTTTACGATAGAAGGCCAAGTAAGTATCATAACGAGGACATAAGTAATTGAGCACAATGCGGCAACCGTGTGGATATCACACATCTCATTTACACCTTTGACAATTAAGTGCATTTCCTTTGCGTTTCTATCGATTAATCAATACTGTATTGATAGCGTATCGAGTCCAAGTTGATGAATGAAATTCAGAGCTTCCTTTTTTATGACACTTATATACAGAATTATTATCAGATTCACAATTCACGCGGGTAATGGGGACGTAAACGTGAGTCACTTACTATTCAATAACCCATATAAAAAGCAGGTTAGTCTTAAACGTTTTCCTTAATCCTTTGTGTGTACATCCTTCCTTATAATAACGTCAAGCTATCTTCACGTATACGTAATATACGTGTGTAGTTAACAGTCAGATCAAGTCAGCATCAGCAGCTGTCTATTTATTCCTTTACATATAGTATAGGTCCTTTTGCTGTATGTACATGGAAATACACTGCAGCTTGTGTGAGACAAGCCTGTTGTGTGTTATCATTATTATTTGGATGGTATGAGATTAGGGTTTGTGTCTGAAATTGTTAACAACACAAGAATCATTAAGATATAAGGAGTCCTGGTCACTTTACACGGTAAATGTATATAAAAACGTTGGGATATTGTTCCTATAGATAAGTATTGGTCGTAAATTGGTAGGAACACTTGTATTGACATGTACAACGTAAACCTTGATGCTGTACAAGTGTAAAATACATTACTTTTCTGAGAGATACACAAAACCACATTAAACATCAGACTGGAAGGAAAAGAACAATCAATTCTCCAGGTATATAAGTTCATATCGTGTATTGAATCTATATGTGTTGTGTTTTCCATGTGAAATGATGTGGAGAATATAAATAAGGAGGGCTGCTAATAATAAAAGTAAAGTGGGATGAATAATGATGTATTTTCCTCGTGATATTTTCCCATTGTTTGAAATTTTCGATCGAATTACAAAGAGACAGAACTTTCTCCAAAGTAAAAGTTGAGATTAAAGAGTGTGGGATTGATATCATATCGTATGCAACTGTACTGGCACACATACAATAATCTTTTGTGTAAGCAATAAAATAATGCAAGGATATCGAATGATATTTTATGCGTTCTATTGAGCCTCAACAGACAAAAGCGAAACAAATGAGACAGTTGCCTTTTACGAACATCAAAGATGCTTCTTCCAATCAACTAGTCTTTTATGTATCTTTATGTTTCTCTGGATATTATGTAATATCAATGCTTTGGCTTTATCTGCCACATATTGGCAGTTTGGATTCGGTATAGAATATTATATGAATATGAATCTATAATAGGATATGTATGAAACGTGTTAGGAAATCAACGTGAGAACTAGTACATGCAAAGTTGTATGTTGTTACGGGACAAAAATAAAGAGAGTCATGGAAAACAATGTGAAAATGTATTTTGATGGGTAAAATCATTATATAGGGAATATTGAACGTATAATATGAGAATAACCTTTTTATAATGTCATGCTGACATTCTGTAGACATAATAATATATATTATAAGCATAACCTTAACAATCATATTACTTGCACGTGCTATACGCTTATTATGTGCTTAAAGAATGAATAACGACTGGTCCTGTCTCATTTTCAGTATAATGTGCAACTTAATTGTAACCAATAATACCAAAATGGACAATGGAGCCAGTGGGTTATATAAAGTTTAATACACCATTTTTTAGTGTTCAAAAATTGTAACAAAATACTATAAATACCTTGAGCCTGTGGGTTATATAAAGTTTTAATACTTTATGTAGTGTTCAAAATGTTGTGTGTTTATATCTTGTGTTTTTTTAGTGTTCAGATATTTTAACAAAAATACTAGAAATACCGTGAGAGTGTTTTGAGTTGGAATTGGAAAAAGCATTTATTGATATTATTATAGCTAGTATTTGAATTGATTTTGTTACTTCACTATAATTGAACAAATAATTGGCGAAATAAAATAATATCTGTACCAATTCGTTTGTGCGCTGAAAACTGAAATGTGTTTTAATTAACCTACTTAAATATGAGATACCTGCTAATCAAATCAGTATAATCATTAGTGCAAAAGTATATTATAGGCATCATAACTTTTATTCTTATTATATATTGTGATTTCCTAAATGGTCAACTGATAAAAATCTTCGGTCACAATTTATATTAAGAGTTACATTATATACTAGGTTTTTGCATGTCATTGTTGGCCATTATGCTATACAAAAAACGATTGAATTGAATTGAACTACTATAAAGTTAGCATAGGAAAATGATAGAGCCGTATTCTTAATGATGCAATATTATGGCCACGTTGAGCCTAAATTGCAATTATGGCATTGGTTTACACTTCAGACATACCAAATGTTCATTTCTTCAACATCTTCTAAGAAATGGGTTCTAAGGGTTGTTATTCAAGTACGTTATCAATATCGCTGTGTTGTTAGCAAAAGTCCTATATAGTCCTATAGTATAGTACTTAATAAAATTCAAAAGACAAGAAATTTGTGAGTAGTAGATGCGCATAATATTTATTGACTGTAGCAATTTATAATGGAACTTTAATTACATTCTCTATATTTGAGAACTTATAAAGGAAATACCTAGAACTGATAGAAAATATTGTTTTTTAGTTAGGAAACTGCTGAAACGGAAAAGAAAGTTACCATCATTAAAATTGTGATTTTGTAACATAGTTAATGAGACGAACGGAAGAAAGACTCCAATTTATGAAGCATGGAGTAAAAAGGTAAAAGAGTTGTATAAAAATAAGGAAATTATATGTAAGCAGAACATGATACTATATAGAGAGTATAGGGTCTTCTGTATTTATCAACAGAACTCTTCTAACTATACATTTATTTTTCCAGCTCTCTAAAGATATACAAAACTGTACAGGTATAAGTCTCTATGTATAAAATGCGATGCTCCTTTGTTTAAAAGAAACGCAATTTTTTAAAGTAACATGTAAGATGGAGCGTTCACTAAAAGATTGGTTGAGTTGTTGGGTATCAAATAAACGAGTAGTGAAAAACTATCAACTAACCAATGTAACCTGATACGGATTTTAAAAGTTTGGTCGGATAACTTCAGTTCTTCAGAGAACAAACAGGTATGGAACATGGAAAAAGTATCTAACTACGACATCCATAAAGTCCTCCACTCACGGATCAGTTTCCTTCGCTGCTCATCCGTGGAAGTTTCTTTAATTAATGCTGTGTATACAATCACAATCCTATAACTATGCAGATTTTATCAATACTTGATTGTACAAAGGTATTATCTATACGAGTACATCTTCACTTCTTTTCTACTGACGCCATCAACAACGCAATTTGCCTTATTTATATATATGGAAGGGTTATGGAGGAAGCAAAGGTAGTAGAAGGAAATTCGAACTGTTTGTGTCTCATCCAGACCACAACTTCCAAATCTCCAGTATAGGATTCTTATAAAGAATTTAGTGAATTCTTATATAGAAGAGAATTTGTTGAATTTAATTGTATACCATAGTGCTGGTATTAATAGAAAAAAGTAGGACAATTAATATTTTCCTTGCTATAAATCGACTAGGAATTAAAATTAGTTTTCCATATAACTTTCTGTGTAACTAATTGTAAGCACAGATGAATTTTCTATTTGTGGAGCTTATTGTTTTAGATATGTAATTCATATGGCTGACTGTGTAGCAAGTATGAAATGGAAACGAAGGAAGAACGGGTAAAATCTAATAGGGGTTAGAAAGAAAGGTATTCTTGTTTTATAAATAAAATCACATGCACCAGCATACATTTCATCCTTAATAATATTGCTCACATTCTGTATTCAGAGATAGGTACACATAGGTGCGGTCGAATTACTAATTATTATGGGAAACAAACATTATTCCTATATTGCACGGAAATCCTTGATATTATAACAGTACTATATACATAGGACGGTCTAGGTGCAAGAGTAGTAAAATAAGCCAAAGCACAGTATAAATAATTTACCTATAAATAACCCCATCTTTATTAACGTACAATTACAACAGAGAATTCAAGTTGAGAATTGTCTACTCTACTCTCAATCTTTACAATGCAAATTGTGAATCCAAATTGTACATATTCTTTAACGCTTTTATATCTTATAGTATTCTTAAAAAACTTACCAATTTGAAATCATGATTATGGATTACTATTGCTTGATGCACCTAATTAAATATAAAATTTAATATTATTAATTAATGTGCAGAAAATATAATTCAGGCGTTTATTTATTTGTGGTAAATCATGTAAGCATGTACCTATGCATAATACTTTGTGAATCATGAAAACAGAAATACCTATACATTATTCTCAATTAATTGTCTTACTAAACAAAATGTATGATTCGACTTTATAAGGTAAGTATATATTGGGTTTCCTAAATGGTCAACTAATAAAAATCTTTGTTTGCAACTTATAAATTTGTTGCATCACACTTATTTTAATCATGGTACAAAAAACGATTGAATTGAATTGAACTACCATAAGTTTCTCCCCCTGAAAATTAATTAATAATGCGTGATAACATGTTTAGTATAGTACTGTATACTATACAGCTTTACATATTTGATTGAATATGTGTATATTAAGCATTGAGACTTTTTACTGTGGTAAGTAAAGTATGTACCCTAGTACGATGCATCAAACTCCATCTCCTTATTCTCACATGGCCCCTTACATACCAACCAAAGCTCAACACAGAACCAGAATAACCCTTTTGGCATTAGTTCTTGCCATCATCAAACCACGTTGCATTATTGGGCTATTTATTACTTTTACTTTACACTAAATGTGTTTGGTAGGAATAAATATTGGATAAAAGATAGAAAATGCCATACACATTTCAATTTATTGGTATATCCCACGTGTACGATTCATTCAGTCCATTCTTTCCCATCTTGATTAATGTACACTTTCTCATATACCTAAGAATAAGAATAATTAACTTTATATTCTTTTGTATTTGCATTTGTAAACATTGGGGTGCACAACTATCTTACGGGTTATTGTTTCCCACATTCTGATAGAAATTCAAAAACAATTTTTAAAGACAATTTACTTTGTAAATCAATGTACTCTTGTAAGTATATTTTAAGAATTATGCCAAAATGGAAAGAAAATTGTTGTTATTTCACATAAGTGGATGAGTAGCAGAGTTTTTGAAAGTTCTCTTCTCAGTTGCCATAAGTCGCAGCAACAATCTATTGGTACCTATACAGCTTCCCGTTTTTCAAGGTTTTCCTATAAAATACGCTTGGGGAATTTTATCATGCTAAAAACTACCAAGAGGCTCAAAACGCAGAAATGATTAATAAATTAGACTCTTATTCTTCACAACTGCTCGGGATACATTGCAGCGTACACACAGCAAGCAAAGCATATCTTGTGGTACGTGGTTGAAGATTTATGGTCATAATCTCAATCTGCCTCATAAATAAGTCTAGTAAGACATGACAGGGAGGAAAATGTCCCGGTGAATTATTTTATACAGTACGGAGAATATTTTTTGCACATAGCTGACTGTGTTCTGTCGATATGTATGCAATTATAATTGCGGAGCAGGTAGGTAAAGAAGAATTGTCCCAAGGCACACAATTACATGCTCTGCCACGGCTGCCCTTCGATTCTCACATAGCAAACGCATGTTATTCCCCACGAAAACATTAAGTAATGTGTGTTAAAATTTAATAAACACGTATTCCATTACAGACATTAATATTTGATGCGGATTTTCACGGATATAGGTAGCAGGAGCAGGGCACACTTTAGTAAGCGTTTAAACGAGTTAATTGATCCTCATTTGAGACAACTGAACGAGTTATCCAGAAATTAACATTCGCCGACCCAACAAGACGTGGAAATAAAGGGCATGTCCTATCTAACGCCTTATAGAATACAAATAGCTTAACTTGAACCTGATCGGCAAGTCAATTACAATAAAACTGCAAAGCCAAGGTGAAAGTAACTATTACTTACAATTTATATACAAGCTACATTAAGGATAACTATATACACTTTATATCTTTTACCTATTGCTTAAGTGAATTCAATAGGTGCTTCATTTCATGTTAACTATAAACTATGCACAAACTTGAACTTTGTGTTTAAATTACTCATCTTTAGTGCAGAGGAATCAAACTCACAGTTTATTACGCTTCCTATCATATTCTCAACGGAAGTGGAAACACAGTCGATTGCATTATGGAGAACTGAAAATACAGCATGATTTTCTTCCAATAAATTACATTAGTATTAAATTAAAATGAAGCACACATAACACAATACTGAGAAAATTTTAATACGCGATGCTTGCGGAGGTGGGGCTGGCCTGGTGCTACAAATTGTAAGTAAATACATTTAGATAACATTTATTTTATGTGAGTAAAATTCACAAGGTGTACTTAAATAGACACGGGGACGACGGACTGGAAATACTTGTGTTCCTATGAGCAGTTTTGTAATTAATATGAATTAGTTAGACCAACTGTGCCAGGCATAGGAAGTCGTAAATATCCCAATATTTTACCTACTACGAAGCTACATGTAATTTGCACGGATCTTCTCATTGATAAAGCATTGTGTTATCGAATTATATTAAATTATTTACACCATATTTTAATCATGTAGACAACTTATTGCAGATTTTATCTAGCATTCATTTTAAATGCAATCTGGAAGGTGACTGCAAAGTATATGTTCTTTTTTGTCCTGGCGCAATCAACTGGTTTTGTTCTTTGTGTTTTCTTTACATTGTAGATTGCAGTTTACATCTTTACGTGGTTTATAAGCATCACCATACCGCAAATCCCGAAAAATGATTTGGTAAATCCGTAGATACAAATCAAAGTCGACTACCAATAGTCAGCTTGCCGGATTTTAGTTATTACTACACAAAATTAGGTGCTTTCTTGTCTTTGGTTGTCCGTATCAAGTTTATCTTTAATTAGGTATATTTCATTTGAGGATTTTTGCCTTTTAGCACCAATACCTACTCAGATTGTAGTAAATCTCGTCATTTTACGCTTGGTTTAATAGTTTACCCTGTTAATAAAATTTTTTACATAAAGTTTCAATTTACAAGCACATTTTGAAATTTTTAGGTAAACTTAATTCATCTCCTTTATGCTTCAATTAATATTAAAGCAGCATTTTTATTTATTTTATACTGTCTCAATTGAGATTGCCTTTACACACACTTATTGCTTTAAAATCAGGATTATAGAAGGTATATCTATCACCTCGCCTTAAAATATACTGTTGTATCTGTAGTATAATATTTATTTTCATGTAGGGCTATTATACAGTATAATGTTCGCAGCTAATGAAATTGCGGTATACCTAGTCTCAGAACTTATAATGATTTATTATCTTTCCACACTAACTATAACTGATAACTGCATGGTTTGAAGATCAATAAATGTTACTGTATCTGTTATAAAGTTGTACGCATCCATTATGTTTATGTGAAAAAGTACTAAAGTGGTAAGTGTGATTGCATCTGCACTGTGTGTGATAAAGAGTGTTAACCATTCACCAAACTTGTCTAGAGATCATTCAAGAATTGAGATAGCAAATTTTTCTATTGATGGTTGTTAGATAGGAAATTCTTTGTAATTGGGTAGTTTGGTGGGGTAAAGCGTAACGAAAAGAACTGGACTAAAATTTTACGGCACAGAAGCTTCAGCAAACAAAGCATGATATCTTCTGTGCTAGTGGTAAATTAGTTTTGTTATAGCTTTACTCATAAGGTAAGCTGATTGCACTTTAGATTCTTACAGTCAATAAAACTACACAGTCCTAAGTATTACGTAACCTCGTGAGGTCGATTATGGTGTAGCAATAATTTTTGCAAGTGGAATTCATTTTGTGTTTTATTTCAGAAAAACTAAGTTGCTGATTTTTAAATTAGAATAATTCATTTTTGAAAAATTCGAAATTATACAAACACGAAGATTTAATTTTGGAATGCCTAATTTGTTGTTTAATGTGGTAATGTGTTAACATTAGATGCAATTATTTATATCATGACACATTTCGGCTTTCTGCACCTTTCAATCACAATGTGTATAAATATTCTAAATTACTGTCTGTTATACTACAGGTTTCTTTGCATTAACGTAACATAATATTTTAGTTTTAGTTTAAGTAAGATAGCTACGTGTTAAAGGTTGAAATAAAATGATTTGCATTTCTTACGTAAGTATAATACGTATATGGTAGATTCAGTACATAAAATATCTTCTGTAGTAGTCTGTACCACTTTCTTCAAAAATCTTCATTCGTTCTCATTCGCCATCTCTTCTGCAGAAGTTTCGTTCAAAGGGAGACTGATCCTTTAGGTAAGTATAGATCGCACTACGTGTGGCAAGCTGTGTGGTGCAGAAGAGAGAAGTTGTATCTTACAAGCCTTTCAAGTGCATGGGAAGAATAATTCTGTGTTAAAAATGTCTTACATCATTATGATATTAGATAGAGTAATTCTCAAGTACAATCAATTTTTTCCCATGTCCATTGTCTATCTGAATGTAAAAAATCAACAAAGACGAAACCACAGAAGTGAAACGAGCAAAGTAGTCACCTACTACCCTTGTCTTTACGTATGCTCTCGTCACCTACGTATTTATTACACCAATTACATACACAATAAGCCCAAGTAAGAAGCAAACCTCAATTTTATAACGAGTTATGCACTTCATAAGCTCATTACTGAAACTTCTCTGATCATGGCTCCCTTATTAGGAGTCTAGCTTACTTACGAACACAATATTTTAATTATGAACTAAGTAAGACTTATTTTAAAAATCTCAATTGTTCACACAGAACAGGCACAACCTTCTCAATGGTAAAGTCATCTGCTTGCTGTACACACTTAACATTTAATTATTAACGAACGTAGAATTTATTTTCTTATAGAATTCCCTATAGGTAGGATGGTTCTAAGTTTAAGTGTAAGATTGCTTCGGTTAAATTATTAAGGGTTGAGAATATATAGCAGTCAATAATAATAGTACCATGAAAAACGAATTCCGTCGGCTGTTGTCAGATTTGTAAAAGTTAAAATTTTAGTTTAGTGTAGAAATTTACATTACTAATAGAGCTTGACTTTTTGTAATTGTTATTGTCCTATTCTACATGTAGTAGACCTTAAATGCTAATATTAAGCATTGTACATTTTTAAAAGCTTAAGAAATTATGTGAGTACTTTTTTCGTAGCTGATATTATTACCTTCACAACAACTGACACCTAATTGTACATATACACAGAGAGAATACCTGCAGACTTTGACTAAAATTGCAGCCCACGTACCATTACATGAATAATTGTTGGCAAAACACTTGCCGGTTCTACTATTTCCTTCTTGGCTTACATTTACTATGTAGATAAATGTTAGTAGCAAACTTTTACTACTTATTTCACCATTATCTGAGCTTCCAATTAGACAAATACTACAAAGTACTGTGAGTTACTCATTAAGTACAATGTAGTGTGAAGAGAAGATATTATATTTTGCATACGTTTAAACATGGTGCAGTCTTGTGTGGAAATCGATATGTATAAAAGCATTTAATTTTGTGATGTTATCCTTGAGAATCTTGATAGTAAAAAATGAAACCTTTTTGTTCAGTTTTATATACATACTTCTTGCATTTGCATTTGGTTCTTAGATTATTCTTATGCATACTTAACTTAGGAATTAGGTACATGCATTTTCATTCTCAAAAATACAATGAGCATTCATTCACGAATCCATTGCCCTCAGGCTGATACAATGTACTTCAGTTTAACACAACTGACATCGTACGAATCCTTTCTACAGCAGTTTCCACAGCCAGTTCTAGATATCCCGTCTTCACGTAGAGGACTCTGTAGCTTCATCTTACTTGTATTCAATGAAATTGTGTTCTTTCTGTGTATAAGACACATTTTACAACACTGAACACTCTACAGGCTTTATAGATACATACACGCTATACTATTTTATGCTTGCAATTTACTTTTAGTTTCTATACTCACAAATCGAACTCGCATCGCATAAAGCTCCACAAATACTTACTTAGGTTGAAACAAAAATTTTCCTGTAGTCTTGTTTCCATTCCAGGAAGTACAAGCACATGCTGTCATATACATGGGTTTTTTGAACTACAAACGAAGAACAGAGAGTTTAAGATCTAATTAGGTGTTAACATACAGTAATTCCTATGCTTTATTAACTGAACTAATCTTTTAAGTCTAAACTACATAGATTCTTCCATTTTTCGATAATCTTTCATTAAAAAATCCCTTCTTTAGTCTACCTATATGCCTTTTATTAACACATGTCAGTAAAGGCTAACTAACCAAAGTATAATATATAGTAAAGACATTAACAACAGGATAATCTATATGTAGTGTATTACATGTATGGCATTTTGTGTAAAACTATTGCACAATCTCGTATAACCCTCTTACAGATAGTAATACATCAGAGGTACAAACTTGGATGTAATAATACACTTGCCTATTTTACACGGATATAAACAAGGTTAATAAGTCTGTTCGAGTATCCAAGTCAAACATTCTCTCAATTCTACACTTTTGCTCTCAAATCTCCTTCAATGTTCAATTCTTGTAGCATGCTCGTGTAAGTATGCCCTATGTAGAAGTGTACCTATGTAACCCACTACAAAGCCAAGGTATATAACAAAAGATGATCAAAATCAAAAGTAACAACAAACGAAACTGAAGATGAAATACCTTATAGCCCTACCATACCTATAATATTAAAATCCCTATATATACAGTATGAACAGATAGATACTGTACAATGGTACATATAGAAACATACATACTAGTAGTACCTAGTTAAATAGAGATACCTACAGACGAAAGCATCACTTGACTATATCTTTCTAATTTAAAAAGAAGTTCCACATTACATCACATCACCACAATGTGCTCGGAGCAATATAACTCCACTAAACTAACTCATCTTATGTACAAAGCATATATAAAGTGTGGGATACAACACACACACACACACCTTATAGTATTTTGTTAGTATCTGTCTGTATAAACGTAGTACAGAAACAGATAGATCATGTATATACTACATATTCAAAAGAAGCTTGGTTCTGTTAGCAGAATAAGAGGATGAAGAAGAAGATGAGGACATGCTGCTGAGGATAGCAACACGAAGAAAGACGAAGGAAACAACGTAAGTGTATGTTTATAAGATTGATAAGAGACAGAGAGTCCGTGCTAAACAAGATTCACACATTGCTATATAAAATACACACCAAATGACTTCACCAATAATACGTAATACTCAATGTGTACCATGTACTACTACTACACAGGGCATACACAGTATCTATATAAAATACAAACAGACAACTCTCGCACATTATCATTTCGAGTAGAAGAGGAATACATAATGCACAACGTAAACGAGAGGAAAAGAATCGTTGTGGTACTACTACAACAGAGATATAACATAAAGCTACTACTACTACTATCGTTGTTCGTGTATATATAAATATTATATCTGTATAGTAAAGAAAGAGACCAACATCGTATATAGTTTCATAGGTACCTAAGTGAATTCTGCTGACATTGAGTGTATAGAACTTCGTTAATGCAGCCTTTTCAGGGATTATTGATTGTTACAATGAATTTTGATGTGATAATCACATGGATTGTCTGGAGATCCAGAACGAATCTTTCATTTGTATCATATTTTTATGAAAATTTGAAAGATTTTGGTATGGAATTGTTTGGCCCTTGTATAGAAACTGTTTGGTAGTAGTAAGTTGCATTATGGTTTCTGGTTTACTCGCGTACTCGTGAGCTGGTGGTGGTGGCTTGGTGGTGTTCGTGCCTTTTCCAAGAGACGTAACTACATGTACTGGATAGAAGGTGAATGTGTGCACACAATCTACAATAAATCTACGGCACGAGTGTAAGGGGATGATTCTCGTGGGGGGAAATAGGAGGGAAGAGGTTGGAGGGTTTTGGGGGAGGGGAAGTTCATTCATGACACATAGATATGGACACGAGGAATGGAATGGGGACTAGCCTGACTTTACAGAAGGACTAACCTAACTAGAGATACAGAAGAAACTTATATGCATGGAGAAATGAGCCCATGCGTTAACACGGACACATGAAACTCCAACTCCATTTTATTCACGTACCTTTCGTGTTATTGTATAAACCGTGTGGCAGTGCACGGTCGGAGATGAAGGTATCGCTAACTCTATATATACAGAAAATGTATGCGAGTAAAGTGTAAGTGTACTGGGCTAAGAGTAGTATGGTCGTGGTGTGATATAATGCACAAAGTTTTACTATTAGGTATATTACGACAGTACGACTCGACTCTTTCGGCTGGGATATATACAGGCAGTGTATGACCAGAGAGACTCAAATCCCACCCAAAGTAGAATTCCCTCGTCTAGTCTCTGCACAAGACCGAATGGGCTGACTCTCTGGCTACTGACATTGCACTGGATTTCGTCTACACACACAAATTCCAAAGGGCATGTCCATTCACAATGTACAGTCCGTTTTTTCCATTCGTTTACTTTACATGTATAAACATTCTTTCAGTCATTTAATTTTTGCACACATATTTCATTTCTTTAAATCATGCTATAGTTATAAATATTATTGATGCTTGTATAAACGGAATGTTTTAAGCAGTTGAAATATATGATTTCGTTAATTTCAGTTATACTGTCTTAAAGCAACAAATTCCTTCGTTAATAATTAAACGAGTGTTTTAACATTTCAACTGTGTGATGTTTATTGAATATTATATGGTGACTTTATACCTTAATCAGTATAGGTAAACTGATTGATGAATTTTATTTTCAACAAACAGCAGAAATAGGCAGGATCATTTTTTAACGCTTTTACTTACTAAATTTTGAAAATACAATCGTTTTATTCCATCCAGAACATTTAGGGTTTCCATTAATTTATCGCTACATAAATATATAGGTCGTCGATTTTGATTTTCTTCATAAAGGTAAAATTCACAATTTGTTCCAGATACAAAATTGAATGCTTCACGATGAACTTACACTTAATCAATTTTTACAAAATACATGAATGCGGAGAATTAACGGACGATTGAACACGCCATCGAATATGAATGGTCCTTCACTACGCTACACTACAACCACACGCTACTATTACTACTCTGCTTGCTATGCCTACTATTCCTCGTTTGTGTAAGTACTCTATATCTGTGATCCTAGTTACTCAGCTTTGCTACACATTAGCAGACAAATCTACTACAGATAGTTTGTTATGAAGAAAGTGAAGAAGGGTAATATGCATACTCCACATGCACACATATTATTATTACACACAAAACTCACTATAAAATCTACACAAGAGACCAAGTCATCTTTAGCTTATAGGATTGCAGCTGGAGTATATAATAATAACTCTTCTTTTACCGAGAGTCCATATGCATATAGCAGGATTGTCTTTTTACTACTTTGCTTACTATGCCTTTCTTTACACACTACTACTACTGTCGTTCGTTCCTTGTGGAATCTATCCTTTTCACTTGACTTTGGTTTGGGTTTGTAGGTTGTATGTGTAATATCCATACCATACCACTACAACTCACTCATATACTTAAAGTTTTACTATTACATGGTATTGCAGCATACTAGTAGTAGTATTCCATTTGCCTGATAGTTTTCTCTGGTCTTATTGTTAGTCTCGTCGTCTGAAGTCTGAACTTTTTCCCAAGGAGGAACAACGTAGCGTAGTAACAGAAAACTCTCGAGGTATGGTATGCTTTGGCTTTCGTAGCAAAAGCACCATCAGCGTATGTAGCTGTAGCAAACCATGGGTCTCTTTACCATATACCATGTACTTATATAACCTTATATATACCACGACATGATATATCCATATATAACTACTATTACTATATAGGTATACTCTTATAAATATTTGTATATATGATGTCAGTCAGTCATAGTATAGTAAAGGAAAGGAGTCGTAGTAGAGTAGAGTAGTACAGAATGAAACTTAAAGGCAAGTTAAAGGCAAGGCGAGCAAAGGCGGCCGTAAGAAGTAGGAAACGTATAATATACCCGAACGAAATGCTCGACTAGATTCAGGATTTGTATATGAAGCGATTTTAAGTTTGTACTTGTGAGTCTGCCCGAACGAAGAGAGCGAGAACTCGGAAACTCTTCTGCTGTTATGTTGTGTGTGCTGCTGATGTGATATGAAAAGTAGTAGGTAGTGTGTGGAGAGCTGTGTGTGCAGTACAAAGTGTGTAGCACAGTCCTTCAGTCAACACAACAGTGGATTTGCTTGATTGTGGATTGCCATCGGATTGCATAGAGACAAAACACATCTTCAAACTCCATACAGAGAGTGAGTCGAACAGATCAGTACATCACCGTACTGAACTCAGAGAACTACTATTACAAATACGAACACAGAGAAAGACAGATACAACTAAATATTATACAGGCAAAACAGACTCTACACTTTATATTGGTCTGTACATATACATCATCATCATAATATAAAAAACTAACTTTACGCTTCCATATACTACTAGTACAGATAATACACACCACGATTATGCTAGAAACACACATCCAATACACAAAAACAACAAAGACACAAACGAATCACTACTACTACAACTCACATTCTATAATATCCAACTTAGTAAGTAAAGCAAGTCAAAGTCAAGAAAGCTACTTACTATCTGTAGTAGTATGTATTTACGAGTAATACTACAACTACTACTACAAAAGTGAACACATTAAATACATTACCTACCAACAAGTAATGTACAGAAACTAAAACTATATTATTCCCTTTTCTCTCGGACAAACCAAAACTGAAAACATTTCTATATACTGTAGTGTTATACAAAAAGAGCCCTACCAGACCATCTACTACGTTTCACCGTGTATATAGTAAACAAAAGGTAGTAGAGTGACTGACTGAGTGAGAGAGAGACCTAAAACATTCACATACCAGTTAACCATACTACCAGAGAGAAAGAGAGGATGATAATAATATAATAGCAGAGCAGAGTGCAAGTGGATTCCTTTGGAATTGAACTCTATTGTATCATAATGCTGTTGTTTTCAACTAGAATAATATAAGAAGAAGCGTAGAAGAACCATCAGCCTATACAGCTCTGTCCTGGATTATTATTGACTTTCCTCCAGAACAGTTTACAAAAAGGACAGGTCCTTTTTCCTATACGTCTCTTTCGTACCTCTACACCGAATTCGACACAAAGAACACATTGGAATTGTCATCGTCGTCTTGGGTCTTCTAGTACGGAGTGTACTGTACGTATTTGTGTGTTTTAGTGTATTGGTAGGGATGGATTCATCACTGATGCATGTTGTTGGTGGTGGTGGGCAATGGCCATTCTTACACAGCAACACGGGATTTGTCCTACTACAACCCGTACGATAATGTGGTGAGTCAATTTTATTTAACGTGAACTCGATTTTCCTATTCTAAATCATTTTTTGTAAACATACCTATACACTCTTCCATACCTACACATTCTATATAGTAGTACTAAACAAGTAAACACTAAACAAGCCTACCTTACTACGCTACACACCTTTTTCTCTCTCTCTCTCTCTGACTACCTTACCTTTTTACTTACTTACAAGTGCATTTGCATTACACAATCATATATTAATCCGAGAGAAGTGTACAGGAGTGCTACGTTAGTCACCCACCTCTTTATGAGCGCCAGAAGTACCTCACACTATCCCGAAACGTAAAAAAATGCATAATACTCGTATTAATCGTATTATACGTAAATGCGAGTTAAATTCAGTCCAGTACAAATAACAAAGTGAATATAGTAAGAAGGAATACATTATTACAGGGTGAACTCATCAGCAAAGCTTACTATTAAATACAATCAGACAATTCACGCATTGACAGTCAGAGCCACAACCAGACCAGACTGCTCGTTTCGTTCATAGTAACTTACTTTAATAATAGTAACTTGTAATCATACACAGAGATAGTAAGTGTAGTAGTAATACTACAACAGATACTATATCTATATAGGTACTCTTGCCTGTGGTCCTAAATATATGCATAATAATAATCCACACATCCTACCGACGACTTTAGTGTATTTTAGTGTATTTAGTATTGTGAGTGTATATACGTACGTAGTAAAGTAGGTAGGTATATAATGTATGTGGCTCTGGTGGTAGTAGTAGTAGTAGCATATAGCGTAAATAAGGAATAAACGTAAAGTAGTAGTATTTAAGTGTGTGGATTGAAATGAATCGAATACACTTTACTATACTGACTTGCCGTGGTGGCAGGTAAAGGTAAGGTTAACGTAAAATATCATTTATTATAATACTATCGCTAAGTAAGTAAAACTCACACTACTCTACTCTTCTACTACTATATTACTACAACTCTATGGCACTATATAGATCTTGTTGAGTAGAATGGAGTGGAACAGTGGAATATTATAGCACATAGGAGTAGTGCATATAGTGAGTGACTGGTCTCTCTGCCTTTGCCTGGTCTCTCTCTCTCTCGTCTTCTTTCTGTGTTGCTGCTGCTGCTGACTGGTGTGGTGGTTTGGTTGTTGCTAGCTCTGGTTGGCCTTATACTTCTTGCCTGGCTTTTATAAAGCTCTTCTTACACACAACACACATACATAATACTACCATACCAACCTAACTACTTGTATCATCATTATATAGTCACATACTTATACTCTCTACCAAAAACATATCTCTCTACGTACACACATACACACACATCACATTATTTTACTTCAATTCAAATCACACTACAGTCTCCCTATATATAACATAGCCTGTGCTGTATATATAAGCTATTATATGTACATTATTTTACGTTTACATTTACTACAACTACAAATTATCGTATACCTACATACTACAAGAAAATTCTCTGAGTGTACTATATCAAGTGTATAATATTATACACTAAGAAATAAATAGTTGTAGTAGTAAGAGAATAGGAAAGAAGTATTAGGTAAGTTGTAAGTACATAAGTACTTTTATAATATTCTACTACATTGTAATACATTGTGCATACTATTGGTATAGTGTGTGTGTGTACTTTGGAAGTACATAGGTAGTTGTAGTAGTAGTAGCTGGTAGTAGTATTTAGGTAGTGTGTGTGTGTCTCGCGAGAAGAAGAAGACGAAGAAGAAGAGACGGACAGAGATAGTAGTGCATTTTACAAAGCTTGGTTGGTATATGAGTATTATAGGAGAATGGTAGTGGTGGTGGTAGTGTGGTGTGCTTTTGGTGTGGTTGTGTAGTGCATAATACTAATCTCGTGTATACTCCTACTCATCTCCTTAGAGATCTTGCATCTTGAATCTTACGTTCGTTTGCTGCTCTTCTGCTGGCCGTCTCTCTCCTCCTTATACTTTTTACTCACTCACTCACAGCCCCAGCAGCAGTGCAGTTGACTTGACTTTAATCCTCTCTCTCCCATATATACTACTACCATAGAGAATACTACAGTGTAGTTTTGTACTTACTCACACTACTACTACTACTACTGACTAATACTACAACAACACACATACAGACACTATTCACTCATCGTGTCTCCACTTATATATACGAGTAATATTATAATAAGATACTTTGTCTGTGCAGAAGAAGTTGACGAGGAGGAGAAGAGGCAAGGCTCCTTGCCTTGTTTTGTCTTTGTTGGCATTGGATTTCTGGAATTCGACTGGAGATGTGCCTGTACTGAGTCGGAGAAGTTTAAGTTACATATTATATACTGTATACAGATACGTCTAGTACAAATACACATACTACACATGGCACTGTCTCAGTGAGCTGGACTCTTCTTCTCTACTACTACTAATTCTTCTTCTTCATCATCATCATCAATATCTTCTTATAATTCTTCTCGTGTTGTGTGTGTGATAGTAGACACCTTTACCTACTGCTACTAAATAACTTCTACTACGACTACTACTATGTGTAAAATAAAATCATTCCAAATTTTTAAGTAGGTAAAAGAAATCTCTCGTGTACTTGTATAAAGGTGAATACTTATATAGTAAGTAAAATCTATAGGGAGAGATTTATTCCATGTTTTAGTAAGTTATTATACGTTTTGAGTTGCGTTGTTGTTGAATTGAAGTGTGATGGTGACTTTAGTTATGTGTGGTTTGGTTTTGTTGGTGGTTGATGAGGTTGAATGTTAAATCATATTAAGTGAGATTGCACACACGGGAAGAAAGCGACAGACGAGAATTACTACCGTCATCACCAGAGGAATAACAAAGCCAAAAAGCTGCTTACTACTAATTACTTGACTCTCTGGTGGTTTTGCTCATACACACTCGGACAGAGCCTGCCTATTATACTAAAGACTTTTCTTCGTGTATTATAGTAGTAGCAGCTAAAAAGTATCTCTGTATTAACAAAAACAAACCAAGTTGAAACCCGCCACGGAAAGAAGAAGAAGAGGAAAACCAGTCGCGACGACAATGGAGTGGCATTGGCAGTCTTGCCTTTTATATGTGTATTGATTTCTTCACTCGTCGTTTGGCCATTGACTGGAATTTGATATCCAGTCTCAGGAATTAACATCATCATCTTTATCATCATCCCCGTAAAGGACGAGAAAGGTGAAAGGGTAAGTATTTACCATATAAAACAATTCTCCTATATATAAAAACTCCACGAACATTTTATTCCAGCTTGCTTTCCTGCATAGATACTAATTTATGTATTTCGCACTCGAGATTATAATTCTATATAATACTACATGAAATAAAAGTAAAATTAATTCAACCCTATTACCAGTAGATACTTTCCATAGTATAGAGCTATAGGTGCGGATAATATTTCCTTCCTTGTCATTGTAATCGTATGTTGAGCACATTTAATGCATGTATTGTCATTGTCTCCCATTCTCTGTCTGTGTAGTCTGTTTATTTATGCAACTGAATTACTAGAACAACTTCGAGGCACACAGAGCGCTTGCTTGGTGCAACTCTCTGGAAGCATCAATTGTCCCATACAACTCTCTGAGAATACTGTTGAATAGTGTAAATATTTATTACTTGGACTACCATGCTATACCAACTACATTTCGCACGTAATCCTTTATCCTATATACAAATACCACACGAATAATAGAAACTATATCAGTTCACTTGCACATAGAAATTTACCAGAGTATAGTATTGCGCGTATATAAGTGTGACTTGTGTGAATACACACAGCTGTCTCTAACGACATTATTTTATAAACACAATTTAGCTTTGATTCATTTCGATTAGTGGTAAAGTAAATATATGCTCCCTTTTCATTTCATACAGAAATGTTGGCATACCTTAATAAATAAGATGAGAAATTGCATGCTACTACTAGTACTATATATGCCTCTTTACGTAGTACATAGAATAAATACATACACAAGGATAAATTGTACTTGTAAACGCGTACAGCGTTCCTAGTAGTACTCGTGTATAATTATACACTAGGAAGGATTGTGCACATTACCAGAGTAATAGTAATATAGTAAAGTAGAGTATTAGTGGAGTAAAGTTGTAAAGACATAGTTGAATGGTGTACTTGGCTAAGTAGGTATGCACTTTTATATGTCATATAATGTGTCAAACAAGTTGTGAACGTTTTCAATGTGTTTGTATACACTAAACACACTAACACTGCACACTGAGAGTGCAACGACAACTTTAACAAGACTCAGACTAAATCTAAACGCTTTACGTTTATAAATGAACGAGATGCATTGTAACTTACACTAAGCCTCTATGTATAGGTATATATAGTATTTCATTTACTAAAAGTATAAGTCTATGCGATAGTAAGTGAGGGTGGATGCTATTACTATTACGTTCGTGTATTTAGTATATAGAGAAGTATGTAGTAGTTGTAGTATTGAATTGAGTTTGAGTCTTTGTGTGACTTGACTTGACTGACTGTAATACGAGTGTCTCCTCCTAATACTATCAACTGCAATAATACACACAGAGAAGTAGAACAACGTGACCCAAACTAAATGTTCATTGAGTTGTTAAAGCAAGGGTGTTAGAATTCAATATAATGCTTCACTTCTCCATGTTGACTTACCTTATACCTCTTCCACTACCACTACTACTACTAGAATTTAATATATACTTTAGTTTGATGATATAAAGATAATAATAATATGCAGCATGGTTGTAGTTTTTACTAGTAGAGTAGTATTAGTAGGATAGAATTACATTGTATGTATAAAGTACCGTGTTGCATTGCATTGTGCAATATTACTACGTGTATGTATTTGTATTATATTAACATGAAGTATTATTAGAGAGATAGAAAAGTAAAATGAAACTGTCATGTCAGTTGAAAATTCTTATATATAAGAGAGTATGGATAGTAGTGCTATCTATATCTTTGTGAGTATTTGTATTATATAATATGTACTAATGCAGATAGTAGATAAAGTGTATAAATACATATATAAATAAATACATAGCGGACATTTCCTTTCCTTTGCTTTGGCTTTAAGTTTAAATGAATCAGCAGAGAGTCAGCACGCAGAGAGTAGCCAAAAGCTCACCACACACAAATGTTTTTGTGTAAAAGTACCATAAGTCGTAATACTCGTAAAACTGTTAAAGGTTGTTGGTATGTTGTATATTATGCGATGTAGTGTAATGTGGAATTCATGAATGTTATGCTCTGTTGTTGTAGATTGTGCATTATTACATGCTATTATACATTAATATTCTTTTACAAATATACATACAGTATAAGTACATAGCATCATTTTATGCACAGATACCTATAGATACAATAATTTACATTACAATTCCATTTTTCGATTTGTACTGATATTTTGTACACAGAGAGGCATACGTGTATGGTAAGTATAGAAATGTACGTGCTGTAGTATGGTAGCATGAGGCACTTTATTTTGCATGGTTGTTGTTTTGAGTCAGTCATGATGTGTGATGCGATACCGATGTTTTTCAAATTGATAGTAAAACAAGGAATAAGTAAAAGGGTGTTTGTTTAACTTTTATTGTGGCTAGAGCTACCATAGGGAAAACAACATTGATGTAATCGTATGAGGATGATATTTATATTCATTCCTCTCTCTCTGACTCTGTGTATACGATTATAGCATGAAATTGTATATGAAAATTACTCTTAATTCGTACATAGATAAATAATAAATAAGTTCGTGTACAAATGCATCAAGCATGATACGCGTACTACACCTTTGACTGTAGGTGTAGTAGAAAATTCATTTATTTGCGTAATGTGCATTGGAATTCATTTGAAACTGCTACTACCACTATACTAATAATAATATTAATGTGGAAGAACACAACAAAGTTAAGCTTTGGCTCTCTCGCCTCTTGAATTCGTCTGTAGTTTAACTATCTGTTGCTTTTCTGCTAAAGTGGATTGCCTACTACAGCGTATAAGTGTAAAACTGGGAGAGTAAAGAGTAGCAGTTGAATTACACATATTTATATTATGGATTCATCCTGCATGGCAACAAGAGCTGACTGAACTGAACTGACGGACTCACTTCCGTTGCAACCGCTTTTTTTAATTCGCTTTTTTTCTCGGCCTATTACGTTTACTTTACCTTAGTGTTGTGTTAGTACTGTTGTTGTGTAGCATACAGCTCAATTCACTGTTCACATCACATAACACAATCAAAAGATGTGAGCCTTTGTTGGCTGATAGCATTTCACTCGCTCTCTATGTCTGTATCTCTTTTGCAGCATAATACACATACAACTTGCTTTGCATCTATTTTATTCTCTAAGTACAAAGCATAGGAGAATACCTATACCTGGATGTGTTTTGGCGTGGCCACGCTATAACATAGGTATTACATATAATATTACATATTATATATGTCCTATACTATAATATATGTATGCTGTACAACAAAACAGCCACAAAATCACAATACATAATTGCTAAATTCTCCTAGTACAGCGATAATAGCTGTATGTATTTTATCTTACGTTACACAGGAGTAGGAGTAGGAATTAATACTAGGAGAGTTCGTATATTATGTAAAAGTATATATAAGGCTTAAAGGTGTATTTGTACGAGTGAGCATGGTATAGGACTGACTTCACACGACCGACTGGTGGACATGGGCCAACGCAACTGGCTGCTGGGAACAAACTAAAAAAATAACCACAGTACGTATACAGAGAGTTGTAGTAGTAGTTGTATTTATTATAAGTAGTAATAGTAGACCCATAGCACAATACATAAAATTACTAGAGATATCAGTATTTAAGTAAAATATCTGTACATGCATTAATTGTACAGGTGTGTCTGTATGTAGGTAGTAGTAGGCTAATGTATTATACAGAAGCATTATGAGTGTATCTACTTTTTATTATCGCATTTCATTTCACATTAATACTATTAATGGTTAAATACCAAACTAAAATGGCATAGATTATCTCAGGCAGTATGTAACACGTACTATAGCACATAGAAACAATGAAACATGTAACATTTCTATAAATATTCAGTTGAAGAAGTTTAACTAGGAGATTATCAGTCAAACACCGTACACGTACAGGAGTAGTACATAAGCTGTATAGCGTAAAAATAAAATGCAAGCAAAAATGCACTAAAATTGTATGCAATTTGATTGGATTATATAAAAGGAGCTTGTTGTGCATAAATCAAACTCGTTTTGTTTTTTGGTAAATAAAAACAAAACACACGGAAAACTCATAGCAGCGTTTCCAATACAATTCTACAGCTTTTATGTGTAAGTATATAAAGATATACGTTTTATCAAGTCAAAAGAACTGATTTAATTGCATTGTTCGCAACTTCTGTATTGAACTTGGTATGCACTGCGTGCTTTACTCCCAGCATATTGTTAGACCTAGACTAGACAGCTGAAATCAGTTAACTCTCTGCCTAGACTCAACTCAACTCAACTGTCGACTCTGTGTGGATGTGTGAGCTCCTCATACCGAAAACTATACACTACTACAATACTATTTTACTTACTACAGGTAAAACGTCTCTGGTAGGTATAGGCACTAACACACATAACGACAACAACGACAAAAGTCGAGTTGTGCCGAATGGCTCTTACATATTATACATATGCTTTTACTTAGTAGGTATAACTTGTAGTAGAGTTCTCTATATACACATGCATATATAGTGCCAGGTAGTCTATTCATGACAAACTGATTGTACTTACTTAGTGAACTTATATATAAAATATGTATATGCACTTATAGATACCTATATAGACAGATTATACTGGTAATAGGTTGGTGTGTGTGGCTGATACTGCTAAGTAGTACTATGGCACAGGTACACAGACGATATATTTATTACACTCTGACAAAAATGCACTGTATAGTCATAGATGTTCATTTTAGTCGTGTACAAAAGGTAAATGAATAGTAGTAGCAGGTAACCTTGCACACATGGTGTATTTACTACAATACATGCAATGCACTATGTACACCACTGTAGACTTTATGGATTTCTTTTTGGGTTGTAGTTGTGTATGTGTAGTTGTAGATATTTGTGTGTGAACAGTCATACTAGAGTGTATGACTAGTAACTAAATGATGACGAAGAAACGTTTTTCGAAATTGAATTATATTTTGATTCATTCCGTCATATGATTCAAGAAATATGATGAAGGTAGTAGTAGTAAATGAATTATAGGCTCTTATGCTTTTTGTTGTTGACCAGAGTTGTAAACCACAGCAAGCTGCTTGGCTTTGGAAGTATATAAGGTTGACAACTCTCTGGAAATTGTGCTTTGTAAAATAATGAGGGAGGGAGTAGAGCGATAAGAATGTAGTACAAATACCTAAGTGAACAAAACGCACGTACGTATGGTTAATTTTTCGCTACAAGATATATGTACACAAGTTGAGAGCAATTAAATAAAATCGCACATATAAAAATCGTTTCTTTAATAGCAGCTGGCAGTGTGCACAGCGCCTTTAACCTTCGCAGCCTCTGTATAAGCTTTGCGAGTGTATACAAATACAATTAAGGCATAAATGGCAATAATGCAGAAGAAGTAATTGTAATAGTAAATACATAAATAAATTCTAGCTCTATATAATGTCTGTCTCTACAAGAGACAATGTTATTACTACTACTACTACGGCTGTATATACTTATATATACATATGTTTTACATGTATGCATTTACATACCTATATAGTATATACAAACCTATATAAATGCATTTACATATTTATTATATACATGGGCAAGTTTTAGTTTACAATTTACAATAAGGAAAGTATAAACAATGCCTGAACATTAAAGTACCAGTAGATACAACATAATAATATAAATGTATAGCAGAACCGAGAGGAGAGCGTCCATTACTACAAAAACAGAGAGGCTCTACAGCCACGGAGAGTGCAAATGTAGAAACGAGTTGAAATCTATTCTAAATAAATAACTGCTCGTATTGTATGGTTGGGATGGGATGTAGCGACAGACGGTAAGAACACAAAGAGAGCAAAAGCAAAAGTTAACAGTGGTTTGAAAGGAAGGAAAACTACATAACATTTGCATTAGATTATTATGACCGGGTATGGCTAAGAGTAGTAGTATTAGGCCAAAAGCTGTGTGATATTTACAATAGTAACATCATCTGACATCGGAATATATACGCAGATGTAATCAGTTTAACTTTTTACTACTCTATTCGCACTCAGCCTCTCTTCCATGTAGTTCCTTTGCTATTAGCATCGTAAAATGAGAAATCTTGTCTTGTGCGTTGGCTGTATCAACTGTGTAATAATAATAAATAGGTGTGTGAGTCAAGTTATAGTAACAATGTAGTCAAATGTCCGTGGCACGTACCTAGACGTATAAAACTATACCTACACTTCATTTTGTTCTATATAAGCATGTAATTTTCTTATTTTTACATTACCATACTTATATACTTGTGTAAATGCATATTGCTATGTACGTTGAATATGTATTATATATAATGACTGTGTGAGTATGTGATGGTCGATAGTTAAGGTTAAGTTAACTAACATTGCAAGAAACATTCTGAGAAACAGTAACACAATTGAATGCTTCTGTTCTGTACAGTAACTGCTAACATTGACCGATTGTATCGCAAAATGTCCATCTGAGATAATGTTTGTATAAACAGAGCTTTATAATCATCCATCTGTACTTAGAGTCGTTTTACACACACAGGATTACAAACAAAGCAAAGCTCATGGTATTTCTAGAATGTGTAACAAGAAAAGAATTCAATTAGAAGAGCGAGAGACGGATGGTGGTGTGTTGTGCAATGAATATATAATATTAGAACTGAAATTAATTGGCAATTTAAGACTTATTTTGCATTCGCAATTAAAATGTACACTTCTACGCTTAAATGACCGATGTAGAAAAAATATATTGCGTTTCTCTGTACCTACTGCCCGTTAAAATTAATTACGTCCAACATTAATTTTACCATGTAGTCAGCATTATTTATTATTCTGTACAGAAGTGGAGTGCACTCTTTGTTCAACATTTTATTTACTTACTACATTAACACTTTTACACTCTAGACTTATTCTACTTTTACATACAAGTACCTCTGTCTCTGTCTGTGTGTCGAATGTTTACTCGCATATAAAATATGTATAGGTATCTATAAATCTATATGCATAAATATTAAATATAGAAAAAGTTAATGTAAGTACATACATTCCCTCATTCCTTATATAATACTATATGAGTGATAAAATATGAGTTGATAACTTGTAACAAGGTATATGTATATTTTTATATATGTATATAGATGAACGTAAAGTGATAGGGATTCTCTCACAGATTTGCACTCTTCAGAGTGCAACATTGCATTACGTATTTTATTATTGCCATCAAAGGTAAAACATATTTTCTCGCTTTTATATCAGTACACACTCTTACTATGCTTATTACGATTCAACTCGTTTACTTGTTTTAATTGTGTGCACCATAATAAGTTTATTAAGCTTGTCGGGTTCCATATATTCCATACTTGTATAGTATCTGATGTATCCTACATTACACTACTTTTTACATGCATTCACATTATTAGTTACATAGATACACTTTATACATACCTTGTACTTAATATTAATATTCTTCTACTACAACACTCCCAATAAACCAATGGATGCGCATTGAACTGTATTGACTGTATTTGTGCTGTATGTAAAGATAATCTTAATTTTTAGCCAGACAACCGCAATATTCGTGCGCAGATAAATTAAAGTCCGTGCAGACAAACAGATAGACACTAAATAGTCAGAATTTATGTACAAGCTTTACAATAGCTTAATGTTAACCTAAGTTGGCAAACGTTTAATAAGTTATTTCCATAATATTCACGATTCTTTGTTATTGGGTGCATCCTTTCCCCAGTATATACTTCCAAGCTGTTGTTACACAATATAGTACCTATGCCTAATGTATTATTTCCCAAAGAAAAAAAAATCGCCAACTATTGTATATAGGTAAAGAAAGATAGTATAATGTTTTATTAAATGAAAGAAGGTTAGCGTCTCCTGTTAGTGGTCAATAAACGCCTTTTCGGGCAATTATTGATGTGTACAGTTATCGAAACATTATACGTTGTACTATTGTCTGCAATCGTATTGAAACTAGTACTACTTAAATTGTGTAGTAATAGTGCAATATATTATACACATATCCAAATAAGTTTTGGAGAAAAAAGAAGGTATTTCTAAGGTGAGTGTACTTCTACACAGTACACAAAGAGATAAATTCTAATGCACAAACTAACTATCAGGTTTTGCATGATTTATTAAATACAGAAGCAGTCCAAATCGCTATACATGTCATTTAGTATACTTACTACATATATCAATTCACCTTACAATTTACTATTAAAGCTATATAAAAGTTAAGCTACATACTAGAGTTGTATTAGGTTACATGTGAATGTGTACAAGGAAATAAAGGTAGTGAGCTCGGGAAAACTCAAACCTAGCATCAATTAAGATTATTTTATTCGCATTATTATTACCTGCACACACACACAAGGAGTGTACTTATAAAATAGTCCGTGTATAGCTTCTACTACCTGTGTATTAAAAGTTCCTCTGTGTGTGTAGTTGCTTCATGTACTATTTATCGTAATTCATTCATCGAAAGAGTGACTCATTAGTAGTTTTAGTAATGTTGTTTAAATTTATTTATCAGTCCTTACTTGGCGACCAATTATTATCAAGTGACATGAATTAAACACGTACATACATGAATGACCAATATTTAAACCCACGGATTAGTGATCGTTTATGTATTTGATGTGATTTATAGTTATACATAGTACATAGCTTCTTTATATGTACAATATGCGCATTCGGAATATTTATATGCACACACGATCAAGAGACGGCTCACACAAACGTCAACTTAAACTACTCCATTAATATTTAACTCACTCAACTCTCCGTAAAGCTTTTCTTTGTGCATGCATTATTTACTGTATGTACTCCTGTAGCCTAATCGTACATCATTTCAAAAGCCTTGCCAAAATAATGACATTATGTCCAACTTATAACCCTATAATATGTAAAATGTACCAATACACCGAGTTTTACTTGTAGTATTGATACACATACATAAAATTTTACATTTATGTACCAATCCTTTCCTTACGTATGTATACCATTACGATAACATTCTACAGAGGACTCTTAGGCGTATATGTATAAGGACTTTTGCATGTACTCTTCATATATTCCTATATAGTATGTATGTTTTAAGTAGAAACTTATTTGTTTGTCTGCAGAGAGTAAGTATGTATATATAAGAATAATTTTATGATATAGGTATATTAGCAGGTACTAGCTATATAGAGGATTGGTAAAGTAAGGTATGATGGAAGGCATATGTCCATGTTCCATGTTTGTGTGTAATATTATGGTATTTGTGTGTGTGCAGAGAGTATAAGCGTTGCAATCAAATAATGTCTTGTGTGAGTTGAAGGTAGTTGAGTTGCCGAGAGTTCTGTGATATGATACCTGCTGCTTACTACCTCTCTTGTGCTGGCGTAAGCTGTGCAATGAAGGAAGGAGTGTTTCAGTCCACTATTAAAAGCGACAGCTAACTAGCAGCACGCTAGCACGATGTTTTGCCAGGCTAGTTGTATTGTATGTACAGTAATAATATTATAGTAATAGTATTCCACAAGGCAGAGCCAGCCTTCATCATCAAATCTGCAAAACCAGTCTCAGTAGTCTAGTCTGAGCACTTAAGCTGTTATAAAATGGAATAATACCTATGCACAGGTACTCCCAACTATAATGTGTAACTATACCTAAAATAAAATATATTAATTTCATACAGGATAATCGTTCCAAGCAAAGTTCGTAATAATGAACAAGGCACAAGACACAGTGCAAACGTGTATTACTTATACAAAGGCAAAGGCATATACCAAAGAGGCAGCTGTGTTTCAGATTCTGATGGGACTCAACCCATTCCATTCCATTGTATAAAGACTTACGTTGAATTTTGCTCTGCTATTCTCTGTTGTTGTTCTGGTTCGGAAAGACTTGTCAAGTAGCTCTGTGTAAAAGGAGTAAGGAGGTTTGCACATACACATGCATAATATTTTCGCATATAGATTTCTGCTTTAAAATGTATTACTAGTAAGTATGGTTTAATAATATATAGTTACCACACCATAGTACACACAAATAATATGGCATGAGGCGAAAAATAAAGCAATAGGCAGGTAGTAGCAAGTTGCCTTTGCTACCAGGGATGTTTCTTCTTTATTCCACAGAAATGTACCTAAAAGCACACACAACATAACTGAAAGAAATTAAAGCCATGCCAAAGCAAAGCGGAGCCAAGCCATTGAATCGTTCATTTGATTCACTCCTTCCTTTACTATTACAACTTCTACTACAACTTCTACTACTACGATTATTATTATTATTATGTATGATGATGAAGAGGAGAGGGAGAGAGAGAGTGTGCTTGTGCTCTTCTCTATAAAGGCAAGTACAAGTACAAGTTTATATTATACAATATATAATGCGATAGAAGCGTATTAGCCATATGTACGATTATCTTGGTGGTGTTGTGTGTGAGACGAGATAAATATGCTTAAAAGTTGACTTCAGTCAGAGTCAACTTGACTGCATATTATATTTCTCATTGCCAATTTGCATTTTACTGCTGTTACATCTTCTGCGAGTCAGAGAAAGATGTTGATGTCTGTGATGTGGTTTGCCTAATGCATTTTTAGGTACTATAAGCAGTAACATTACTACTTATATATCTTACCTAGATGATAAAACTGCCTGCTTTTCGAATTTCTTGTATTTTGGTATATAAGGGGAATATATTGTATATAGAATGAATTTTAGACATGATATCGTGAAATACATTAGTAATACTTACTACGAATACACAATAATAGTTATACGTGTGTTTTTGTATTTAATACTACTGAGAGAAGAATACCTTCACTCTCTTTGTAGATTTGAGTAGTCTCTTCCTTGTAGTTCAATATACGTGTGCATGGAGTACTTTGGCTACAATCTTAATTATACATTTTACATATTATGTGTACACACACGGATATGGGAAGGAGACGGATGTATACGATGTCTACCTAGGTACAGTATTATGTTGTGTTATGTGCTACCAGCGTTGTAATATTGTTCAGTCTCATCATCCAGATTCTTCTAACACGTAAAGTATCTCATGGTTGTTGTAGTATATGGTAGTATTAGTATTAGTGGTGGTGGTAGTGCAGATTCAAGATAAAAATTCAAGTACGTAGTTAAATAATACTAGATTCAAATTCCCAGTGCTAAAACATTGTGGAGAAATGTACCACCACGGAAAAATATACTACAAACATAAAATGGATGTACGTAAGTATGAACTTCTCTCTAGGTACTTTATATGTCTACGTATTGTAAGTACACAATCCGTCAGTCTATTCGTTGCTTGTGTGTCTTCCCTCGAAGAGTTTCAGAGTTTACTTTGACGAGAGATGTTGACTTGGCATTGACAATTTTATGTTGAAGCTCCTTTGCAACTTTGTCAGAGGTTACAAGAGAGTAGTAGTAGTTTGGTTATCTTTTCTTCTTATTTTTAAAGATTTCACAAGAGTTTCTTTAAGAAAAAAGATATACTACACACTGTTTGTGAAAACTAATAGCTCTGTTGTGAGTAATGCTTAAGGTACATGGACACGTTGGATACGAATTGTAATTTAAACGATTTATGATTTTTTGAATGTGACCACTTTCTCAATGTCAGTTACACTGATTTTATGAGGTACATATTCCTAACACTAGCAACTGGGGTTATGTATTAGGAAATCGATGAAATATTTTTATAACACATAGAAACAAACAATTTATATATTATAGCTTGGCTGGTGTAAATATTTAAAGTAGAATACCTAGTAGTTGTTAGCACAAGCGTGATTCATTTGTATCTGTAGTATGTAATTCCAAAGCGATGATGATGATGATGATGACTTTTATCTGTACACAAAGTCATTGTGTTTTGTGTAACTGAAATAAATCTTCGATCATATCTCAAAAATGTCATTGTAGGAGTAGTTACTGTATAATTGTAATAATGCAATCCAGTACCCGTGCAAATAATTACATGTGAGATATTTGTATGTATCTATGTGTAAGAGCATTGTACATATTATCTGTATGTACATTTATCATTTATAGGTGTCATGAAAATTGTTCTGTGTGCATTATTAAGTAGTAAAGTGACTCCCTTAACTAATCGTTGACTTGGCACGTATATCAAACTCGTATTCTGGAAAACTGAATCAGACATGATTTGTGCAAACAAGCACAACTAACATATTTACTTGTGCTAGAACTTTTAGAACAGTTCAGTTAGCGAGAACTCGCTCTGGGAGCGTTTCATTACTCTGTACTGCTGTTTAGTAAAAACTTGTGTATATTTTCCCGTTTACAATAATGTCCTTGTATATACACCGTGACGACAGACTTGTAGACTGAAGCCAAACTGTTTACTAGTTCTGAGCATTGCAAGTGAATCGAACCTTTGACATTGCTTTCCATATGTCGATTCAACATTTTATTTTGTTTTTTGGTTCGTCATCGTCTTTTCTGTATTTTTTCAATTCCCTTGTAATTCTATGCTTGTACAGAAAAACAAAATTAAGTTTATACCAGAAATCGCTGATGCTGACAACTTTTGCATGTTGAAAGGCATATTGACCTCTTGTGTTTTATAAATGTACATTTTACACATGAGACAGAAATTTTTCTCTTCAATCCACTTCATATAACTTGACTTATAATTTATTTATTTATCTCCATACACTCGAGACTGTGTTTTGAAGCAATACCTTGTCATTGTACACTTAAACTTATGTCACGTCTCTAGATACGAAGCAAATTCATCATTTTTCCTATCATCATTGCTTATGATATATGAAAGCAGCTGAGTTGAGCTAATGTACAAGTTCTTGCGAGTGTAACATTATGATAACTTCGTGTGAGGTGCTACGACGTTGTATTTACAACAAAGATGCATTTCAAGTCAAGTCTCTCGATAGATTGTGGAAACATTAGCACAAAGCATTGTCTGCTAGAATCCCCCACCTAAACCAGCACAAAATACAAATAGACTTGAGCTGTCATGGATTATATGTAATCTATTCTCTGTCATGACTATGACTAGTATGACTTAAGGCAGAGGAACACTAAAATGTTGATACATATAGACATATCGTTTAGACAGATAAAATTGCTATTTCTTTTTATTAAACATTTCACCAACAGGATCTGTAGACATTAACCCTAAAAATGCATTTCATTGAATAGAATAGACATGCATTGCATTACCATTACCAATTACTTAAGTGCTTAATTATTTACACCTATGCATAAATTTTGACATACACGCCAAATTACGTCTTTAATAAACAGATCAATAAAAATTCACATCAACATAATTTATAGATTATCCAATGACTCTGAGTCCATTATTTGTTAAATAAAGAAGAAGTACACAGGGAAATACCTACACATGTAAAAATTGATGCAAAGCTACAAACTGTAGTTTCGTTAGTATAGATCCATGAAGGTGAAGATTTGTAGTATGAATGGTACACGTGAGAAATGAAGAAGAGGTGTAGCCGTATTCCAAGACATTTCAGAATCGAAGTCAACCCAACTTGTAGATCTGCCGCCCATTAGAAGCAGAAGTAGAGGATTTATTTCCTAAAATTCTCCGGCGGTACAGATCAGTCCAAGCCGTCGACAACACTATCAAATTATCATTTTCAAATACACTTTGAAATTCGTAGGAGCAAAAAATTCATGGTTGAGTTGAACGATCTCGGCGATGACTTTGTGACTGGGAAGGGACTATGACTATGATTAAAGAAGACACAGGTGTCAATTTATAATGTTGACACAGAATTCTTGTTAAGGATAACAGCGATGACAGTTTCAGTATCAAATGACACCAGACTTCTTTTCGTGACAGTTAATGCAAATTAGTAATTAGTAATAGCATACCTGCCACATTCGCCAAAAAGGGCCAAACCAAGCTTGATAATATTCTTCCACGTGATAACTTGCATTTAAGTATATTATGCGTTCTTATAAAGCACATACGCATTCGTATGAAATGCAAGGTGATTGAAAGAGGAAGGGTAGTAGAGTAGGCATCTTTGTATAGTAATGTTCATATTGATCATGTTGTGTATACCCTTTGTATTTCGCTATAGGTTAAAAAGCAAAAGGTATAATAGTAGATACAAATAAAAATTAATTTGCGTGACAAATTATATTAAATAACAAAAAAGTGTGCTAAACACTACAATACTGATCTGTAAAGATTTCTGAATTGTTTTTGCTTGTGTATGCAAAAATTATGTAAACTTATTAGTTTTATAATTAGTAATTATAATAATTATTAGCGATTTTATATTATATGCATGGGTAGGTTATGTGAGCCTGTCGGCTTATGCGAATCTGAAACATCATTGCAAGTTAGTTAGAACTCCTTTGAATACATACTCATCTCATCTTCAGTCAAGTCAATGCAATGCAATACATATAATCGCATGCTAGAAACAAATGTAACTTTGTACAATGATGAATCTGCTTAATTTGCAAATAACACTTATAATAATACGTTTATATGGAATTATTAGGTCTGCTGAACCCCTTGGACTTGCAGGTATTTCCTCAACATGTGTAGATAAGCTATAATCTGCATTGCAGCGTATTTTAGAAAAAGGAGGGTTTTATGAATTAGCTAGCTTCTTTTATTTTAGACTGCCAAATAGAATAGACCATGATAACCATTTCCGGTTTTGAGTATTTTGTCTTTTAGGAAAGTGTTTGAAGTTATTATAAAAACCGTGTTTTTGTCATTAAATAATAATACACATGGCCCAACCAGCTCAAGTCATAAATTTAGTGTTAAAATCAGTAAAAGATGAAAGACGTAATTAAATATGTCACAATCGTACTTGAAACTTGATTGTAATATGAGCAGCAGGCCAAGATGTTGGCTAACAGCTGATGGGTAGTACTTTTGAAATTTTGAATTTATTTTACCATTTTATGTAATTTTATTTATAAAAGTACAAGAAATATTTGCTTTGCTTGAGCCAAACCTAATTACTTACAACTGTTCTTAAATTGTTAACTGTGTGATGTAAGGCAATTTTCTAATTTGAATATTTATCTTGTTTTATTTACAGATATGGCTGAGGAATCCGCTTAGAGCGGTCTGGCCTAACCACGGTGTGTGTGGATATGTTCGTCTAAACGTCAACGAAAAGGAATTCTACAAACCTCTCTTCTGACATCAGTCAACGTGACACATTGACCGTCCAACAGGCTAGCTCATTCGAAGTTCACCGTCTTTCACGTAAAATACTTTTGTCATGGGTCGAAGGCGAGCTGTAGAGCCTCCACCAAATGGTTTGTCATCGATTTTCTATCAGAATGATCAAAGTAGCATTTATTTGTTGAATTGTAATAATCATTCCTTCAATATGTTACAGTGGAGACACAGACAGAGAGAGGAAGGAGACTCCGGGGTGGTGCTGTGGGTAAAACACCTCCCCCTCGCCGTGGTGCTTTTACAAGAGGTGGTCGCAAACAAAGTCCTGCTCCCCTCCAGGCTGAAGATTACAATGAAGCCAGTAAAACGGAGGTGAACTCGAATGGGATCACACCCTCGGGGACCGGAAATGTTTTGAACTGTGGAAATATTGTCAACAACAATGAAAAGTCCGATGAAAAGCCAAGTCCCGTTTCTCAGGTATGCTATTTTCATTCAATTACAATTAATTATTTATAATTGTGATTAGAAGGACAATTAAACAGACATTATAATCTGTCATCGTAAAAATAAAGCAACTAATTGACAAATAAATGAGGTAGTTTAGATTTTAGATAATAGATAAATAGTAAATAGATAAATAGTAGCTAAAGCTAAATTATTTGTTGGCACCATGCAATAAACGGAACAATGATTGGTACTTGTCTTAAAATTGTTATAGCAAACAGAAATTGGCAATTTTGACTTAATCTTAATTCGAATTGGCTGTACATGACTGGCTAGAACTATTGATTTGAGCTTCTACTAAAAGAACAATTAAGAGATTGTGTACTTAGGTCCTATGTCTGTATTTTCAAGGAAGAGGAAGATTACTAAATAATGCAAACAGACTAGGTGCGTCTAATCTTTGTCAAAATTCTAATGACGTTATTTACTGTGAATACAGTCCTAGACAAACTTGGCAGTTCAAGAAAAGCTTTCAAAAGAACTGCTGCAAATCTACTGATTAGGTTTACTAATTCCAAATACGTCTACTTCTGTATTTTATTTCGTCGAACCGAAGCCAACAAGAACACATTCTCAGAAAACTGCATTGTGTGTGATCTCAGAGGTCTTCGCTTCTGGTATATACTTATGTTTGCAAAATACAAAAGATTTTCTTATCTGTCTTTCCATGCATAAAAATATCGGTGAACAAAAATGTTCATCATTCTACTACAGATAGTGCTAAATGTTATGAAGTCTCGATGACAATTCTTTATCAGTGCTCTGATTGTTATTTTGTCTTATTCAACTTATTCCTATACTACTCCACTCTTGTTTTGTTTGTTTCATTCACTGAGAATGTAGAAAATAGTCTAAGAACTGCTGTACTTTTGTATGCCCAGATAGCAATGGGATTTGTCATCAATGATTCTGTACCTATTTTTAGACTGATTCGTTGTAAAACGTGATGTCAAGCAATTTCAGCTAACTGAACACGAGTTTTGACATCACTTAACTATGTATTCTTATTAATGCTTGCCGAGCTACTCGCGTATGCAGAAAAATCCAAAAATTCTGTCTGTCCAATTCTACATGGTACATTTAATAATTCCTCAACCTGTTTTATTTGTGTTTTATTATCTTTACACTGAATTCACGCTAGTGCAGCATAAACGATAAGGTTTTATTTAAAGCGTGCTCCAACAAGCTTCATGTTTAGTGTTAGTGTGTTTATTATCCTCCTCAAGTCAAACGAGAGTCATCAACTTATAATAAATACAAGGATGTTATGTAGTTACATAATAAAATGACGGAGTGCAGAGAGAGTAGAGACTCTCAGAGCTACCATTCTGTCTTGAATTTCGTTTGTCGTTCGTGTCCACATTGATAGCAAAATCTCTTATCGTCAACGTCACTAGGCCTCTTAATGTACATTGTCATCATCGGCTGGAGTTAAAATGGGACGTTAAAGTTGAGTTCTTGCTTGTAGTTGTATGTACGTGTAAGTTAAGTGGGTGGTGTAAGCGTAAGCACATATATACGCATATGTATAATATGTATGAAAGGGTAATACTTTTAATACATACGATTTTGTACACACGTGCAACATAAATACACAGAGATATTTATCCTTTTAGTTTTACCTCAAAGAAACGTGAGAAATATGTACGGTTCTTGAATCTTCGTTCGTATACAATTTACAATGTTAGTTAGTCCTTCTTTGTACACCACTGTAAGTTTTCCTCAATGTAAAGTAGTGTATTTCATGTCATCTAGTCTTAATTCAGTAACAAGCACTTAAATTTCAGTCTTATGGCCGTCTTCGTCGAATGGGAGTGGAGTGCAAACTATAAGAGCGTAATATATTATTCAGTAATGAAGTATGGGACATGGGAGCTTCTCGTGTCGTGTAAATGTGTATCCACAAATACAATACTTATTCTATAATGCACTGTGTGTTTGAAGACGAAGGAAATTCACTAGTAGTACCTACGTGCCTGGTGTAGATTACACTTCAAGAAAATATGTTTGTACTGTTGTTCACTGTGTAGGATTATTATTATTGGTGAATTTGGTAATGGTATAATGTATAAGCAAGGTAGGTAGAAGAGAATTGTATTATTAACAGTCATACACTCGTATCATGCCATAAACCATAAGACTTTACTTACAACACTCTATGTAATAATATAAAGTGTGCAAAGCAAATATTATAAGTAATTATAACACGTATAAGCTTATTCTGCTGATTTTATATATACAGATATTAGTGTGAACATGAATAGAGTGTTAGCTTAGGTTACATCTTTCATACTGCTAGTAAGAATGTGATAGGATTGCCACATGCAAGACAAAATGTAAGTTTTACATAGTTACATATTGCACACGTAGAGAATGGTAGACTTACTATTTGTAGGTAATAGTGTAATAATGTGTATTATATTCTTATGTTGTATTGTATGGTAGTCATTGGGCGAAAAGCAGTAAATCAAGGTGAATTGTCGGATTAGGTTTAATTGTCCTCTCTACTCTCAAATGAGTTGTTATGCTATGTATAGTAGTAGTAGTAGTCTAATAGTCTGTTCTGTTCTTATGTCAGACGAAGCAGCCAAACATTTCGAATGCACAGAATGCGACGACTGGCAGCACTACGATTACTCCTTCCAAGAGCTCACCTGAGGAAACGAATGGGAAAAGCAACAATAACACTCCTTCTAAAACGGTTTGCTCAATGAAACTCTTTTTACTTGCGTATTAGCATTAGCTCTGTGTTTGATTGCATGCTATCGATTTTTTGAGTTATCGCTGGTCTGTTATATCACATACATAGCATGCAGTCAATAGTCTAGACAGATGTACGTAGGAAGTAAGAAACAGAATAGAACAGACAAAACATTTAAACGTATAAAAGTATACTATTAACTGTAGATACATATGTAGATATGTATATAAGTATAAAGTTAAGGTAAATGTTTTATTTAGTTCTTATGTTTGGATAATGAATTGTATTTGAGTTTTAAAGTATGTAAGGTATGCACATGATTGTACTTGGTGTTTGTATTTTATGGGAGATCCATTAGAAATTGATGATTGTTAGCGTAAATGAAGCAATGCAAATATATACAATGCGATTCAGAGGTTTTTATAATATTTTTATGTATTTGTTTCTTAGGAATCTGCTATGGATGTTAGCGGGGGCGGTGGAAGTAGCTCTAGCGAATCTTTCAAAAGACTTCCAAAGAAGCGGAAATTCGACTTGTCGGAATACGAGACAAATGACACAGACAAAGCCATTCCTGTCTTGACGACGACCACATCTAATTCTTCATTTACGTCTACGACTCAATCCGTGCAATCAGCCAATCAAAGTGTGCTTGTGACTGAAAATAATATTGGTACAAATAATTCACAGAGTTCTTTCAGCAGCTCACCTGCAGACGCAATAAAGGCTCCAGGTTCGAGCCTTAGCATCAATAATATTAACAATCATCATTTCCCGGTTCAACATCAGTCAACTCCTCAGTCTAGACACAGTATATCCGTTCACCATTCGCAGCTCTATAGTAATATGTCCCTTTCGACATCTTCATCTTCTTCTCCGCAGCCTTCCCACATTGTCCAAGACGTGCCTCAGCCTTCATCTCAACAGCCACAGTCTTTGTATCATCACCAGTCACAATCAGCGACGACGACAGCAGGACTCGTCGGAGTCATTACAAATCAGAATTCTAATAATACAAACATTAATAGCAACATAAATATGTCGCACCATCCGCAAGTGATAGTTTCTTCATCCCCGAGTGTTCAACATCATCACTCCACCATTAGCAGTAATTCGATAAGTATAAATGAATCCTCTTATTCACCATCAATGCCGTCAAAATCCTCCATGTACAATCTTCCTCCGAGTTGCAATCCTCCACTACCCGTAACGACTGGAACAACCGTTCTGAAAAGTGTGGCCAACTACTGCGGCACCCAGCTCAGTCCTTCACAATCTCAATCCAATTCGGGCAGTAAGCTTATGTACAGTTATGGACCCAGCAGCATTAGTAGAAATCTCGGCCAACAATTCCCATACAGCAATTCGTCAAACGGAATAACTCTTTCGCAGTCGTCTGAACAACCTATAGATCTTGGATGTCGTTCTGTGAATAGAGCGCCCCAAAATAACGTGGCGACTACCCAACAACAGCAGGCAAGTTCGCATTACGGAAATATAACTCATCAACAGACGGTGTTAGATTATCGAAGTCGCTCACCATCTCCAACTTCATATCGCATTCAACAGCCGCAACAACAACAACAAAATGATCCCGTCCAAAATTCTATTCATCATCGGTCTCTTCATCCACATCAAATTCAACCTTCGCCACAGCATTACAATCCTGCCACATCGCCCTATCGTCACCATATGTCACCGCAAAAGGTTCGATAAATAATACAACCTTGCCAAATGATTATCAAAAGTATACAGTTACCTACAATTAATATTTTCCTAACCATCATGTCCTTTCCTTAATTTGGACATGCTAACTATGCGTAATGCGTACTAATGCTAGAAGTATCGATTACTAACAATTAGAATTATTATACGTCAGAGAAGAGGTTAAAAAGATAAATGAATAACAATGGGTATGTTTTCTTTGACAGGCCGCTAATATTCATCACTACCACCAAGAAAATGAAAACGAAGGACTCAACTTGGTAGTGGAAAGAGTAAAATCACCCATAGATTACTACTCCACGTCTGTTTCCACAACATCGGGCTCAATGTCAGCAATTCCGTTAACAACGACTCCTGGGGACTCCAACTTTGCGAAAATAGCTCCTCTTTTGACTCTTCATCAGCCCTTGATGCAACAACACCAACCGTTGCACGGCCACAATCTCGTGTCTGATCGATTACTCATGCCTTCGGAGAAAGAACCGCAAGAAGTAAGAAGTTCGACTGTTAGCGGCCAACAACATTTAGTTTCAAACTCTGTCATTTCTGGATCGAGCTCAATAGAAAGTGAAAGAGAGAGAGAAAGTAGCATGATTGGACTTAGTGGTGCTCGCGGCTCACGCTCTAGTTCCATAGAGCTGGCAAGATATGAAGTTATCACCAAACCGCAGATGGACAATCCTCAGCTGTGTAGTCAAATACCTGTCACGTCATATGCCCCGAAATATGGCTTTCAAACAGTTCTACAGGTAAATACCATATTCTAGTAATTCTAATGTAAATCATAATTTTTACATAAAACCGGGATGAAATATCTGCAGTTGGCAGTTTTAGGCAGTTTTTATCAATTTTTTAACAAGAAATAGAAGAAACTTTATCCAAATTCAAATGTAAGGAAATAGTTTTTCGGACATTAGAGGCAAGTAATAAAATTCCACATGTTTAATGTGTATGAACTTGAAATGGCATAATAAAATGACAAATTCACGTAGATAGTTTTTCCCTGAGTATCATTATTTAGGTAAACGAAGTAATAGTACTATACTTTTCGCAGACGAGACGATTTTATACGTTAAAAGTCGTGTGGAATAGGAAGTAAGATATTGAAAAGTTTATATAGGACTAAACACGACTGACTGGACTACGACTACGATGCGAGGCACATGTAACCTACTTATTGAGTTTTATGCCCGCCGTAAATTGTTCATGAGGGTCTGGAATGAAATACGTAAGTAAATCGAGCTAGGATTCCAGACACGAGCGTCAAGATACATAGATAAGTTTGTCTGTTGTAAGATATGAGGAGAAAATTTACCTGTTGATATTGTTGGATCGATAGACGACGAAAGACGAGGAAGAAGTAAAAGCCAAGGAGCAGCAACAACGCTGGATGAGTACAAATGCAATAAAAGTAGACCACGGAGACCTGGAGTTGCAGCAGCAACAACATCCGCCCCAACAACAACCTGAACCGAGGAAGAATGTCAGTGCAACTTCAAATACTTCAATTTCTTCTGTGTCTCAAGAATTGGATCTTCACGAGTGGAAAGGACATCGTGTGCTGGCCAAGCGTTCCAATATCTACATGCCGGGTGTCATCACAGAGATAAATGGACATTCCATTAATGTCTTATTCGACAGGGATCAGGTTTCGTTGGCATTTAACAATGTGATACATTCATCGTCACCCAATTTCTACGATATCGTTTCCGATGCTAGCCCTGCACCCAATCAGGTATGCAAAATTATATATTACGTAATTTATGTGAATTGATGAAACCGTTATTGTGTTGCTGCATTACCCGTAAACATTTTATGATGTGGAAATAATTATTTTTATTAGTAATAATTACTGTACAGATGTATGACAAGTTTGTTTGGTAACACTTTATTTTAGGTGACTGTTGGTTGCAATGTGTGCGTGCGGACAAGTTCGGATAACACTGTTTTTGTTGAGGGACTTGTGTCCCGTATCAGTGGCTGGCCCCCTCAATATGTAGTTTCAGTAGGATCGGAAGGAAAAGACTACACTGTTGCTCGACCGAATTTAAGGCTTCTTCTTCCTCCATGGTGGGATGAGCTGAAAGCGATAGAGGCGATTTACTCTTTGCCTCACAATCCACCATCAAGTTTACCTGAATCTTCTCACAGCAGCAGCGGTGCGAGCAGCGTGTGCAGGCAAGTCAACGGACCATCTCCCGTAGCCGTGTCTGTGGGGTCTAATCATAGTGGCGACGGAAGGAAAGTTCTGGAGTATGATTTCTGCGAAAGTGATGATGATCTAAGAAGAGAAGATATCCATTTTGAGAATGGGATGACTATCGGTGGTCGCAGTGGTTCACTAACACCCGGGACTCAATTGGGCAGCAGTAAATGCAGCAGCGTTCAAAGTCACATGAGTTCAGGAAGTTTAATCTCCGGAGAAAGAGGTACTCCGAGAAGTCAAGCTGCTACTCCTCGCTCACAATCCGGAACACCGCACAAGTACAAGAAAGGAGACGTTGTATCCACTCCAACTGGGATTAGAAAGAAGTTCAATGGAAAACAATGGAGAAGACTTTGCTCCAAGGAAGGATGCACCAAGGAATCTCAAAGAAGAGGATTTTGCTCCAGGCATTTAGGAATGAAGAAGCCGCACACGGGTGGCCACCACAGCTCTCTAGGTTTAAAGTAAGACAACATCATTACTTTTGAATGCAGAACTTATTTGTTGTGTTATTTGTGTGTTGTTGAAATTTAATGCAGTGAAAATATGTAGTTGGGAAATTTCTTTCAAGGGTTTGTTATGGTTGTTTACAAAGGACATTTTATTTTTTCAGAGGAAAATCGAAGGAAAGCGAGGCTGACGAAGCCAGTTCAAGGGATTCTGTGGGTACTTCTCCGAACAGCTTGTCCACAGATGTGAGAGTGCGTCATTTTGATGCTGACGAAACGGAAGCAGCGACAATGCTCGTCTCGCTATCACGCTCAACGTCTCCATCGTTTTCTCCGCCATCATCTCAAAAGAGTGGTTGTAACTCTCCGCGAGTGCTTCAATCACCTCTCCCCGTCGGATCTCGGCAGAATTTCTTTATGCCCATCACCGGTGTTCCCAGCACATCTCCTGTACCAATTACTTCATCTCCAGCCTGGCCACCGAAAAGCGGCGAAGCAGTTGTTGTTCAAACAGTGACCGATCGATCTCGACAGCATCTGCAACAGTCTGTTATTCGACCTGAAATACTCCGGCCACGCATTACACCAGCAAGTACAAGTGTTATACAAATGTCACCGATCGTGTCGTCTGCATCGAACACGACAGGGTTAGTTGTAGCCAGCACGACTGGGCTGATCAATGGGATAGGGACAACTAATGTGACTCAAGGAGAAGCCGGTGGGACTCCCCAAATAGGTATTGTCCTAGCTACTAACGCAGCTAGACTCAATCATATTATTAAACCACTAAGTATGTGTACATCTGTTATTAAAGAAGCTAAGCAAGAATCTACTTACTCTTCTAACACAGGCAATCCCAATGGGGAAAAATCTACGGTCGCTCCTCCGCCAATTAATTTGATGAAAGGATCTATGACTCTCACTCCAGTCGTCGTTCAGTCTGCTGGAAATAACAAAACTGCAATCACTTCTCGCTATCAACTTAATCAACCGATTTCTGTCATCCCATTTACAACCACGTTGCAATCGGGATCTAACCCGGGCTCTGCTCAGATAGTACTAGCGCATCCAATAACATCCACTTCCATTGTGGGTCACACCCAGCAAAGACAAATAGTTACAGCTAGCGGTTTCAGCGGAACGGCGACTTTTACATCGAATACTCCTGTGACAGTGATGGCAGGCTCAACCCCTATTACCATGATCAGAAAAACGATAGTGCCTATAACAACTGCATCTAACGCAACTGCGATGACTGCGAATGAAGTAGTTACTGCCATTGCAGACAGTGTCAATTCGAAAAACGCCCAGCACGCTCAAAATACAAATAATGTTACTGGATCAGCTGTTTTGGGTAAACCTTCTGGGATCAAGGTAGAAAAATCCACCGAGTCACGAATCTTAACTAATGGTGGAGTTACAATGAATGGGATTTCAATGATTAATGGTCCAAATTCCCCTCCTCAGCTTATAATTCCAGAAAATGCAGGCATTACTGGGGAGCATCATAGTATGGTTCTTGTGCGCCCTAAAATGGAATCACTTTCTAACATGTCAAACATTATTAGAATTGTTGAAGCACCGACATCTACTTCGAATAACATTGGAAGTGCGAATGCACACATGAGTAACGGAAATGCTAATCAGAATAGTGCCATTATTGTGAGCAATAATGGGAATGGGCAAATTTCTTTACCAACCCAATTACTACCAGTAGTTCCATCATTGCCCCCTCCTGAAAACAATGGTACAGATATTGAAAAAACGGGAACACCGAAAGTATATTCTTGGCGGGCTTTGTTGCCCTTTCTAACGCCGACACCCTCACCGCCCCAGCAATGTTCATCTCTAAACGGCACTCCTGACTCGCCGTCTGGGAAAAATGGATCAACAACAGCTGTGACTATTGGGACAACCGATCCCGACCTCATTCTCCCAGATATCGACGAGGAAGATGATGACGTTTTTGAAGGCGTGTCGGAAACTGTTACTACCATGGCTGGGGCTAAGAGAAGAGCACAGTCTTTACCAGCGTCCAAGAACGATCCTACAAATCAACCGGAAAGGATCAGACGACCTATGAACGCATTCATGATATTCAGTAAAAGACATCGGGCTCTGGTTCATTTAAGGCATCCAAATCAAGACAATCGTACCGTCTCCAAAATTCTTGGAGAATGGTGGTATCAACTTGGCCCTGAAGAAAAGCGAAAATATCATGACTTAGCGTCGGAAGTAAAGGAAGCACATTTCAAGGCAAATCCAGGGTGGAAGTGGTGCAGTCGAGATCGAAGAAAGTCTTCCAGTGGCACAATATGTGGAATTGCAGGTGAAGGTGGTGCGAAAAGTCGACGATCCAGTTCGAATGATGAAGGGGGATTTCCTTTGTCTGTTCCTGGTGATGGGCAATGTGCCAGCAGCTCAGAGTCAGGACTCGGCAGTGGAACAAGTGGAGATAGAAACAAAAATAGTGGCGAATATTCAGACGAAGAAGATCGAATGGTAAGTCAAAGTCAAGCTACGTAACAGTAACATCTGTTTGCGCACAGATACGTAATTTTACAAGTAAAGGCTTTATAGATCTATATCAATATCAGCATTTTACTTTGATCTACAAGATAGTCCTACACAATGTTCAGATAATCCACATGCCTTTATTTTTGGGGCTATGTGAAATACTATGTAGGCACGTTTACTTTATGTGTGATTCATATGAAATATTTACTAAGTCATCATTTAATGATAAAATATTTACTAAGTCATCATTTAGTGATGAGACAGTCAAAATCATGGTTGTAGCGTAGTTACGGGTTTTATTGAGTTGAGTTTCCCGTTTGTAATGACTTTATGATTGGTACTTTATAGGTTATTTGCGATGATATTGATCTGCAGTGCAAAGAGAAAGTGTCTGACTGCGAATCGGATGCGGAGACGGAGAAACCAACAACGTATGGGCAACAACAACATAATAATATGAGACGTTCCAATTCACCGCCTGCACCTGCTCCGAATGTTTCCAAAGCTCATGAAATTTCTTCTCCTCAAGCTTCAACGATTATTGTTTCGAGTTCTACGAATGGTACTTTATTAACGAATTCCACTCCGATTTCTATCGTTACACCTACTTCCACGATCAACAAACCAAAAGCCATTCGATTACCGTCAGATCCTGGTTCAGGTGGTCATATCATTACTGCAATTTCTCCATCGATGCCTAAATTAGTTTTCCAGCCGAGTGGAAGTGCTTTCCGGTCTATGCCATCACCTAAGGATGTTCTAAGGGTAACTTTTGATCCTTGAAAAGTTTATTATTAGCAATCTGTGTTTGATGTCGACATTAATCGTTGTTAATTGTAGCTACTCAGTTGTTAATGATTCAAATGGCTTTTTAGGTTGCGGAGTTACAAGACAATCAAGCGACTGAAAATGGGAGTGAAAACAAGATTGTGCCAGTGTCGAAGCCGCAAACAACTCATTTGGTTGCATTTACACAAGTAACTTCCTCCGGTTCTGTTGTACCGTCGCAAACGCTACTTGTTAGGCCTTCGCTAACTATACCTTTTACGAACAACAAAGTTACCACAACATTCTTTACCGTTCTCAAGTCTGTAGAGACTCCACCTGTTGTCACCAACAGTTCCGTCAATGGTAACCAACTTTATGAACTGAAATACACACCAGGAAAAACTATGCAAACCCATTCTTATCGTTTCAATTCTTTTACAGCTCCCAACAGTGTAGACGAAGCTGATTCTAAACAAAAAGTAAAAGCAACTGTAGTTAGTATTCCAGTGGGGCAATTAATTACAGAGTCAGATGATGAGGAAGGTTCTCACGTTATGGATGCTGTAAGAATAGCAATATTCTATATTTTTTAATGCAAAATATTTCTACTGAAACATTATCATTTTTACTACTGCCAACTCAAACACGTTTTTGTGTAACATGAAGTTAACTTTAAGTTTGTCATATTTTAATTTAAGGAATCGAATGAAGAAGCAATGGATACATCGGAAGCACCAACGGAAACAAAAGTGGCGTTGAAAGATTCGATGCCATTCAAATTGGCTCCAACCCCTGCTCAACTTGGGAAAGCCCCTTTGCAGAGACGACAGTCTCAGGGAAATTGTTTGCCTTTATCTTTCACACCCGTTCTGGGGACACATTTGGTCGATAAAAAGGAGGTTGACGAAGTGCAGGAAGTAAAGCAGGAAAAAGTAGAAACATCGCCTACAGTAAAAGTAGAAGAATATCCAACTATTGAGATAACTGTAGATGAACCAGAAGCTGAAGAGAAAGTAATTGAGGAGCACGTTGCTGAAGATAAAGAATTAGGGCATGGTCATCAAAAAAGCTTCTTTAAGAAAAATGTAGAAGATGGAATGGATAAGTAAGCGCATTTTTTGTTTACTCTGAAAATATATTATTATACATTGTATGCAAATGTTATTAACAATAATGTGTATTTGCTGCTTACAGGGTTTTAGAGACTGTAAACTTTTCTGAAAAGTTTTTGGGATTACCGCAATTTAGACCACAGGAAACTCAATCGCCTAGTACTTTATCTTTGCCTTCAAGTCCGAGAGTGATTTTGAACAGCTTTAGGAAGAAGAGATTACAATCTGGTAATTAATATATCTTAAATAATTGTCAACATTCATATATGTCATTATACTCGAGGACTAAACGTAACAATTTTGTTTTACAAAGCAACAGAACAAGAAGTATCAAATATGGACGACATTAGTAATGACGCTCCTTGTCCTAATACTGCACCAGTGAAGCTAACAGGAAGTACTTTCTTCGGACCAGATTTCAATTTAGAGGCTTTTAAAAGTAAGAAATATTTCCTGACACTTTGCACAAAACTAAACTCCTAATCTTAAGCACTTCTTGCTAATTGTTATTGCACGAGTGCCTAAAAAGTAAACAAAATTACTTGGTACAGATGACAATCCAGGCGGAACCTGTTCAACTCCCAGTGGAAAACAGAGTGATGACAATGTTGTACAACCCATAACTCCACCCCTTATAATATCAACAGATAACAGAAATACTGGAAATAATTCAGCATTCTGTGGCCTGAGATCACCAAGAACTCCGAAGACTCCTGCAGGGATGAATCGAGCGATGGGAATCATGGATTCTGGTATGGAGAAAGGACATCGAAAAGTTTTAGAACAAAGGAGACAACTCGTAGTGCAGTTGTTCGAGGAAAATGGAATGTTTCCAACAACTCAAGCTACATCAGCATTTCAAGTACGCATTTAATTTAACAAATCGATCAATATTTGCAGGCTTTTATTTGTATTGCAGTGTTGAAGAATGATTTTAATCGTTTTTGTATTATTTTATAATGCAGACTCAGCACGCAGATGTTTTTCCGAATAAATCTTGCCTGCAGCTGAAAATTAGAGAAGTACGTCAGAAACTGATGTCAAATCAGCCACAGTCGGCTGGCGGTCAGCCTTCGACTCCATTGACTCCGTCTAACTCCGATTCCACAACATTTAACCTGCCACTTACTCCTGCCACTCCAAGTGAGCATTCTCAGCAGTCACAGTCCACCTCTTCTCATTCTCAGCAACAAATGGCTCCTCCTCAATCCGAGTTAAGTTGAATACATTTAGTTGGATTAAGTATCTGAAATAACAGCAATCGAATTCAATGTTCAATATTATAAGTAGAAAATACACACACTTTTTGTCTATATAGTAGAAGAGTAATAGACAGTTTAACTCGTTAATTCACAATTCAAATCATAGACTGGGATGAATATAAGTGAGAGAAATTTACGTGCAGTCGCTTTTCCTTGTACCCACTTGAAACACAGGTTTATGTTATGGATAATATTGAAATAGCAAGCCTTGGCTTACATTTGACAAGTACAAAAATACATAAATACTAAATATTAAAATAAATAATATGAAGAAATGTAAAGCATTTCTCGAACAACATTTACTATCAATAAGATTTTAAATGTATATCGATGATAAATATTATACTAAATATTTAAAAATTATTATAGTAAAAATGGAAACTTATAAAGGAAATATACTACAAAGAATTGTTGAGACGAATTAGCAATTCCACCTAAATGTATACTTACTACATCTACTATGTATTGTACGTATTGTATGTGCTCTGTGTTAATTAACGTTGTCTATAAAAATAAGCTAAATCATACTTAGTGCAAGTATGGAGAAATAATGTCTTCTAGATGTAATATCAGTACCCTCCCCTTAAAAAATAGCTAAGGTTAGAGTTAAAGGCTAATAATATCTCATGATGACAGTTTTAATGTGAGAGTTCTTTTAGGATTAGGTAAATGTACAGCAACGTACGAGAGATAACGAGAGTGGTAAAAACATCATGTTGTACTAAAGGCATCTAAACTAAACCATATTATTCTATACAATATTATATTCGTTAGTGATGTTAAAAATTATTATACAGAGAATAACGTACATTAAGTAAATTAACCGCATGCCTGCAAATATATTAGGCCAGTGAGTCTGATATTTATGTATAGAGATTCAACACTATAAATAATATCCATTATCAAATTTTATAGATATTAGATTACATAAGAAGTTACAAAAATGAATATTAACAATGTATAGTAGTAAAACGCACGTAATTTCGTAAATGTTAACTATTTGTATAATATTTAGATATTTTAGACCGTAAACTTAAAAATAATATGTTTAGGTGTCTCTCTGTGTATCGTAGATGGGTTCTGTTTTTGCAATACTACTAAAAAAGAAACAAGTGAGAGAATAGCTATAACGGAACACGATTTTCTGTTCTGACATCCATAAATGTCTAAATAAAAAGTGTGTACACACGAATTCCATTGTTAATTCGTTACTGGGTTGTAAGGAGCACAAAAACTGCTATTTTACACATAGTTGGCAGATAGCAGGGCGATTAGAAATTACAACTTTCGTAGTAACTACCAGTACTGTCTGTAGAATACACTGTACTGTATTTATGTACCTAAAAACGTTACATGAGTCTACCTACCCAATCCAATAGCCGATCCAGTTTTATGATTCCATTGCGTAAGGTGTGTGTTAACAAAGAAGTTTAAGTTATAAATAATACGATACAACAAATATTCGTAGAAATTCATAGTGATTATTTATCTGTACGAAGGAATATTAATTAAAGCATCAGAAGTGAAGATTCTCACTTGATCTGCTGATATTATTACTTTACAAGCAGATGATGAAACACAATATTTTTAATGTGACCCCATCTATATAGCTTGTGCAATCGTAAGTTGTAAAATGCAGTACGTGAGACGAATATGTTTTTAAATGCTTACAAAGAAAACCATAAGGGTTGAAGAAAATTAAATTGTCACCTTTGCCCTCTCACAATGAACGTTACGTATTATTATATAACATTGGGCACGAATACCGAACGAACATTTTTAGAAATTAATGTCATATTGTTGAAACGAACCAATTATTCACATAAAGATATACAGTAAGTATAAAGTTAAGAATGATATACTACAATATTAAATTACCATATTATATTAAATTAATATTATAAATGTATTATATATAGATTTCCTTATAACTCATAATTATTAACAAGAACACACTTTACAAGACAAAAACGTTACTTCCTAGAACAAAATGACTAACGTACATGTACATGATGACGTAATTAGCTTTACAAATAATATAAAATGCGTATACAAGAAAAATAGGTGGGTACACGTATATTATGTATGATGTATGTACGTAATAAATGTATAGGTACTTTATAAATACGTATATAGGTTGGTCACACACAACAATGAAAGAAACTGGACTTGATTCAGTTGAATGTGAAAAGAAAGTATGGAAAAAGAGTCCTTGCAAAAGGACTGGTGTCAAAGTATTCATCCAGCTTCGGCTAATATTACAAAAACAAATTATAATATAAAGGTACAATTTAATAAGTAGATAGATGGGAACGGGTATATAAAGAAAAGAGGAAAGGTAACACAGAAAACACACACACAGTCCATAAATATCCAAAATCCAAAGTGGATAATTGTGGAATGAGTTGTTGGGGCGTTTGTAATGTAATGTATAGAGAATCTTATAGTAGAGTATTTAGTACTTGCATGTATGTTTACTGGTCATTCAATAGTTATTTGTTTAATTGTAAGTGAAATAATAATTACAATGTCAGTAACTATAAAATATGTACAGGAGAAAGAGTTTTGTTATGTTGGATGTATGTATTGTTATGATATAAATGATAGAAGACTACTACGGATTTAATCACACTACAATTATTGTATATAAAAAATAATTATATGTACAGTATGTATTAATTAATTAATTATTATACTGCGTAAATATATTTATAGAAAATGTTATACACACATTATTTTCTTCGTGCAGTACCTATACTTGAATTTCCGATGAGAGAATTCATTAAAACAATCAGTAAAATATTTGCGTTGAGTTGTAGTGTAAAAATATTAATTTTAGAATTTAGACACACACAGACTAGTAGAGACGAACGTTATTAATATTATTACTATTGCTATGCTATAGACAAAGAGAAATTTATTATGAACGTCTGGTAGAAGAGAGAAGGCTTAAATATAGGCCTTATTTCGAACATAAAGATTATTGTCAATGTCAATCATTTGTTATACACACTGTGTCCTGTTTTGTTATGTAGTAGGTACATTTAGAATATTGAAAATAATTATTAACTAACTCCTTTTACACGTTACACACAAATAGACATGGCCAGGTTTACAGTTACCTGCTTAAAATCGTTTTATGTGCGTAAGGTTGACTTTTTGTTTGATATTGTTGTTCTGTTGTATTTCGTTAAGGATGTTGTAGGTGTACTGTGTTAATTTGTATCAGTTACTGTGTAAATTATTTACATCTGTGTGACTTCTTTCATTTATAATTACATACTACGATTAGTTTTTATTTTAAGATTCTTAAAAATTAGCATTTTCTTTTACAAAAGTTTTTTTCAAATTGCTTGTTATATTCTCACATATAAGGATTTTCTTTTACAAAGGTAGGTTTAAAGTTTAATGGAATATACATAGTGAGAGTACCAGAAGTAAAAATGAGTTATGTGCATTAAATCCGTAGATTGTTATGAATTGTTATTAGTTTTGGTAGTGAAATGCCATATGCTAGTAAAATGTTAAGAAGATGATGTCGTGTGTGTACGTGTTCATGCTTTAATCAATCGTGCCGTGCACCACACACGATTGTGTACGAATTCCGCAAATAAAAGTAATTTTGGTGTGTCCACTGATTTTATAAAAGTGAAAGAAATAGTGATCCTACTATTGTGTCATTGATTTGATTTTTCTCAAGTGCAATTCTCAATACCAAAGGTTTCCAAGTACTATTAAAAAATAAATACGTATTGTGTGAGGTCTACTCTGCAGATAATCGGACTATTATACCATATTTACCATAATTAGTTAAAGAATTAACGAATCTATCGAATTTTAAAATCCAAGGCCTAGTACAAGTATGACAGGCAACAAATGACACTACTATCTACATGTATTTAATGAATGTTGAAGCTATAAGAGTGAAAAAAGTTATTCGCGATTACAAACAAGTGTCTTTTAGGTAAAATGTACTAAACTACAATTTAAACCGCCTTTAATGGTAGTTGTGTCTATACAGTACCTATAAATGCTAAATGGTAAATCTGAGTTTATTCCTATGTATTATATTATTATTATTACTGTTAACGTATGTTATTGTAATTAGTTCATCAAGTACTAGTAGAACTTTATTAGAAGGTAAATAGTTATTTTAATCTTACATTAATTGTAAGCTCCATTCACAAAATGTGTATTACTGTTGTGAGGAATATTGCACTGTATATATAAATATATATGGAATTGTCATATATATATATTATAGCTAAAAAATATAATCACTTACCTATACGAAAATGTATGTGAACATCTTGAAAGAAGCTTAAAGAATGATAAGTCTCAGCCGCCTTGTTCCTTGCTACTTTTCATTATTGTACGATTATTAGTATCATTTCAAATGCTAAAGTAGGAAATAAATGTCAGTGCAGTGATGTATTGATATAAATAATTCAAGTAAAAACATGTACGTAAAACTGAAAACAAACTTTATGACTTATGACTTTCCCCGTTTATTTTCATATCATTTTTTAGCTCTAATTCCAATATACAATGAAATAGAGACATATACATATGCTACACCTTTGAATTCATAATTCATAAATACTTGTAGGGAAAAAGCATAAAATATTGCATTTTTTCTAGGAATGATGGTTCTAGTAAACACAAACACGTACAATCTGTAAAACATGAATTATATAAGAAAATAGTACAAAAGTTTTATAATCCTTATATAAAAGCATATACTTGAGTTATTTAATATATTTTCGAGTTGTGAATAAAATGGAAATCTAGACAGGTTGTTTGGCAGAGATTAATAATAATCGCTTGAATTTTTGACGCGTAGGAGATGAGGAAGCTTTTGTAGATTGTGTCGCTTCATTTGGTCTGGATTTGATGAGACAGGATGATGGAAAAGGACGAGATGAAAAATAAATGAGAACAAACTGAATGGAAAAAGTTAAACATTCAATGTTCAAGAAGAAGCAAAAAATAATATTATTCGGAGCGTTGTTTCATGCACAAGTGTACACAAATATTACAGCTTGAGGTGTTTCTAATGCGTGAAGAATGACGCAACAAACGAATCGCCTGAAATATTTTATACATTATGCATTATACATTACCTAACAACATAAAATACCTTCCTAACCACATAATGAACTTTATATTATTAATATTACCTACTACTTTTTTCTTTTTCTATTAAGCACTTACACCTATATATAATACTTACTTTATGTTTTAATATAGGCATCTCATGAGGCATGATATGAAATGCGTGTATAAAAGATTCATAGGATTTTAATGATAATAGAATACGCAGGCGGACTGTTACTTATTAGTTATACAGTGAAGGTAAGGAAAGTCTGAGGATTAGCATAAATGCCCGAAGGAAGTCTAAGAAAAGGTGATTCTTCATCTTAAAAGACGTTGACGATGCTTTGAGCTTTGTTGTGTAGCGATATGTCATGCTACAAGAAGCTTATCACCACTGATACATTGTTTCGTAGTTTTCAATTCTGTGCTCGGCTAAAACCGTGTAATTTACAAGCCTAGGGTTACCTTTCGTCGCTAGATCTTGGATTTATATCTACAAAACTAAACTTATACCTATAACGTTCCACTATATATACTACAGTACTATAGTAAGGTTGTAGTAATCCTGCGAGGCATTATACGTAATGCTTTAACAAAGATTGAATTCAGTTTGAGGAAACTTTGAATTCGCTTTGGAACAAAGACGATCATTAAAGTCGTTATGTCTCATGAAAGTGCGAAAGGAGGGCTGAATGAGCTAAAACTCTTCTAATTGCAAGTTTCTTTGTGAATTCTATTCGTGTTTCAAAGAATCTTGTTAAGTACGACCTACTACTTACAAAAATTAATTGTAACTCCCTTCTACCTATATAGTAGCTCTGTATAGAACATCTAACTGCGAGAATTAAATTACTACGATGTAAATGTGAAGGTGTTCAGTTCATATCACCGAAATTTATTTAGATTCCGTGTTGAACTACAAATTATACGACTATTTCTCTGCTACGCGTGTAAATCTCCATGCGATGGCTATAATCTAATATAAATTCAAATGTTCCAATCATTTTCTCACTCTTTGTGCTCTTCAACGTGATTTCCTTCAGGAATATAATTATAAATACCTTAGTTAGGAATTCCAAGTGTAAAATTTCTATAGGCAAGTGCGTATATTCCTGTACACGTGAGATTTACTAATAATCTTTGTGTACATAGATATATAAAGACATTTTAGGTGTGTATATAGTGTTAAATACAAATGTTGAATGTGCTAATGGTATTATATCCGAGTTTCCATTAAGTAACGTTGTAAAGTGTTTCAGAGATGACAGTTTTCTCAGATTTGACATGACATTCTCCCGAGACGTGCATTGAAATGAATGAATCGTGTATTTGGTTAGTTTTTGAGTGTGCAGAGCAACACAGGGAGAATGATTGACATTAATTTCCCGTTCGGATGATTAATTATGCCTTGTGTCACTTCACATAGGTAGACATTAGTTTGGTTATTATGAATGAATAAATGAATGAATGAACATGTTATGTAAGTTGTAAACGTGTACAAGGGTGTAACCCAACCACATAGAACACATTTCTCACTGTAGTATTTTAAAACGGATATTTCTCTTTCGGTTTCCACAGAGTGTCTTGTCTGCTTGTACTTTCATGCATCATTGCCTCCATCAGTTTCTTTCACGAACGACGAGAGACGACGAACCCAACTTACACTACAGACCATCCGGATCCGTCTTCGCTTTTAAACTTTGTCCCGTATAAATAAAATACCTCTATAAAGTACCTCTCTACTATATACTATTACAATTCTAGGAAAATCCTGTGTGTTTCCGTGTTGTAGTATACTTTCATTGTAATACTCAACCGTTACTGCAGATTCGTCTTTGCTATTACGACTACTACAATGTATTTACACTTGAGATCTTCTCGTAGTAGTAATAGTCATTTCGTAAAAAAAGTTTTGTAGCAGTAGTCGTATCGTTGATCGTGGATTCTGTTATTCTTTGCCAGAGAAGGGCAGTTCACTTACAATTCGACATTTTACTTAGACAGTTTTCATTTCGGGTTTTTTCGCTGAACATTTCGGTGCAGAGTTCAACAAGATGCAATACAGCATTACATTATGGTATAGGGAATGCAGTGCATTGGGTGATCGGAGAGTAATAATAATAGTTATAGCGCCTGAGATTGGAAAAGCTGGAAATTCTGTTATAATGGAAGGATTTGGTAGTTGGAAGCGTGTTTTACGTGCGGTGCTGCTGGCACGACCAGAGATAGTTGAAACGTACGTTGCATGTAGAAATACTACTTTCAATTCCAGCATGGTACGAGTCCACGACCATCAATTGCAGAGACAGTTAAAATTTTCGAGTACCTACTCCAACAGTTCAGATGAGTATTGTCAAGAAGCTATAAACCAGTAGCAAGCTGAAAATTGGATGTCAGCCAGTGTCAAATTGTGGACGAGAGTTGGATTGCGTTGGGAATGGAAACAGAATCGAACAACTGAACCAACTTTTTAGAACTGTTTCTCGCCAAGGGTAAAAACATCCACGACTACACTTCTATTCCTATTACTGTAACTACTACAAAGATAAAGTATCTTGTTTCAGCCTCTATATACATAATGCTATGTCGAACCGTTACTGGACAAAACCAGACTCTCATACAAAGTGTACAGATACCTATGTAGTTGACACAGTTACAACATTCAGCGCTGTACTTACGTCCTACAAGTCTTCCCACACGTACAGTCCCTATATCCGCCATTCTTTAAACGACTACTTTAAAGTCGTTTTATTTACCACTACTAAATCTAATCAACCTAACTGTCCCATTCAAACTCACTCTCTTCCCCTATTATGAACTTTAAAAATCATTAAACCAAAGTTTTTAACTGCATCCTGAATCTATCTTACAACACTGGAAGCCTCAATCTTCTAACGCACCTACAATTTTATGATGTAGTAATAATGTATAAATAAGTACTTTTTAAATATACATTACCGAAATCAAAAACTCAGCATAACATTTTAGACTATTTAACTATGAATTCCTTTTACATAGATTGTATTGAACATGGATTGAATTTACATGGAATGCATTGTGGAATACCATTACGAGAGAAAATTTTATTTCGTGCAACTTCAGTTAAGAAGATAGTAAAAAGCAGATTCATGTGAGATATTAAATCTTGTTGTTAGTTAGAGAAAAGTGTTTCTGTCCGATTTTATCCTTTTAATTCGCTTTTTCTATTATATTATCTGAACTGACCCATTTATCCAATCCCGCAATACATAAATACAGCAAAATTTAATTGCAGTGATTGCATTTCAGTTTCTTGAGTAATAAAATTGCTGTTTCTCAAATTCAAAGATGCAATGACCAATTAAAATTAATGATACCCTCACTGGAATAGAAAAATCTACAATCTTTTCTGTAATAGTTAAAAAAATGTAAAGATCATAATATTATAACTCGGCGTAGCATATAATGCAATGTAAGTTAATTATATTTTTAAATGCTTAATTTCATTAAATTATTTCCTTCGCATAACAGAATTATTATCCTTGTAGTACTTATTACACGCTGGACTAAATGTTAAATTGATACTGTGTAGAAATCTGGAAAGGAGAAACTTGATTATAAAGGGAGATAGTGGTAACGGAGATAGGAGAGTGGGAGACAAGATCTTGTGGCCATAGCCAAATAGGAGAAAGAAAAAAGGAAGGGCCATTTGTCACACGTGGACGAGGAAATTGGACGCTAAAAACTATTGGTAAAGAAACACTTTTTATCTGTTTGCCATGTTCGTAATTGCTTTTTACTTTTGTTATCAGAATGCTCATCTCGAGAATTGCTTTTCCGGTGCAATGCTTTGTGTTCTTAATGTAGGAGAATGTTGCTCTTCTCTATGGTATATATGGGATCTTGGCTTAAATGTCTTCGTCACACAAATCTCTTGCAAAGCGACTCGACTGAATTCTTTTCTTATGTTCTTGAGCATTTAAGGCAAACACCACGCTCTGTTAGAACTCATAGAAGTTTATGAGACGAGTTATATGAATATCTACACGTTTATAAGTGTCTCTTTCATTCTACATAGCATTGTTCACCGTACTTAGCTGTTTTTGTGCCTTGTCTCCCGATATATGGGTTATAGGGGTGGTGTAATGATTATATTAAAGTATTTGTATAGGTTGATAAGTGACAGACACAGTAACAAAGCTAAGGAGTGAGTTAAGCACGTTTGGGAAAACGGGAAGACTCTTAAAGACGGTTTGTGCGAGTTACAGTTGCAAACTTACGGAGCGTTCGACAGCTATTAAAACTCGACAGTGTTTTCTCCGCTCTTAAAACTTTAACTCTTGGGCTGATGACTCTTTTTCTGCGCTTCTTGCCTTCAAGGCTGACGACTGCTGAATTTGACACTTAGGCAGACATTCATAAACATATATCTTTCTGTCGCAAGTTCAGAAGGGAAATCAAAGAAGAAAGAGAAACGACAAGATAGGCTCTGCGTGCTTTCTTCATGTTACTTTATACTTTTGCACAGGGAAAAACATTGGAAATGCTCCTTACTTAAAAGTTTATATGTTGGAAGTATGTTATTTGCTTGTGAAGGCAATTTCTATGTTCTTATGTGTATTCATGTGTGTCTTACTTGAGTAAGAGTGTTAGTACATGTAAGATGCAATACTACAAATAGGATTAGCATGTCTCTACAAGTCTTTTGAATATATTTATGGCTTGTCCTGATTTCTGTCAACAAGAAACGAGAAGCAACCTCGTAAAAAGGATGGCTCACTTAAATTCTCCAGTGAGATGTGCAAAATTATTTGCACACTTGGCTCATTTGTAAGAACATGCTGTGTCACCTTGTAGCTCGTAAATCCCACAGGCGATATACTATTCACAATCCAATTCTTTTTGCACTACGCACTCTACTCAACTATTAAATTACTTCTTTACTTACCCAGAATCTGAAAAAGACACTGATTTCCATTCAGGAATTCCTGCTCAGTCAATGCTTCCATGCTCATTTTTTCTCTGCTGATTTTCGAGAGTATTTCTCTTTCGTGCCGCTATCCAATTGACATTAACTTCCTCTTACTTACTCTTTATGAGAGCCATATTGCCATATCCTAAGTCTATTTAGCTTTAACATGCGTACAATCAAATCTACACTTTAGTAAATAAAATCTGTGCAGTAGATTTTCCCTTTGCTTTTTACTTATTCCTCCACATGTAGTCTTGCAAACTCACAGTGGGACTACAGGCAAAGTCAAGCAATGTTTGTAAAACTGTAAACGACAGCACTAGATCCAGATCAGAAAATTTTACACGAATTCAACCATAGCAGCGTTTGTATATATTAAGCTACACTCCTACCAGACTATATACCCCTATAAGAAAAGCACGCAATGTATTTATGTGAAAATGTAATGTTATCCAGAGAGCTATGCAATGTAATGTTATGTAAGTGGATGCCAATTGCTTTGCATTACGTGGCATTGCAAAGCAATTCAATTCAATGGTATGCCACAAGCCACAACCGTGCAAAGTACTCAATACTCGCTAGAACTATGCAAGAAAGAAACTCCATTCTTTCTATACATTCTGTGCATCTCTGTGTGTATAGCGTATACGTGCGTATTTGTATCATAACAACGTGCAATTGCAATCACAATCTCACTAAACTCCCACAGAATCCCGTCCTATGGTGCACATTAAATCCTTTACTGCTACTACCGCACGGCAAATATATTGAAGCACTTGTTTTCTCTTATCTCACAGCAAAAACTGATTTCAGAGCTGAGAAAATAGCTTCGCTCAAGTTTACTTAACAAATTCTCTCTTCTGATACAATGTTACACAACTCTATACTCTATACAATGTGTGTATACCTATGCACCTATATATACTTTTATATTTAACGCATACGCATGTATCAGAAATTTATACTATAAGAACTTCTGCACAAATGCATTACACACACACACTCACACATGAAACCTACCAGTAGTAGTTGTGTACACACCTTCTTAAGCCGAAAACACAATATAGTGTAACATTATACTCTTTGTACGGAGTATTTACCTATATTTGTATCTGTAAGCAAATAATAGTACAAATTCATGGGCCACCCACGATGTCATGGAAAGTACCTAAATAAGTTCACATGTTTACAAATGGAAAAACTGAATTGTAGCAAGCACCGACTGGGCTGTACTGTTATGCACTATGTATAACTATACATAATAAGAAGGCAGAACCGAAATGTCTCCAAACTTAAGAAATAATGTACCACAGAAAGATGTAACCCAGTTACACGCTCACATGAATATTTCAGAGTGTATACAAACAACCCGTTGTTCAAAAGATAGCTAGTAGCAATGAACAAACAGGGAAATGCCTGCTACTACTGCTACATATGTAAATACAGGCGGGATGAACGGGGTGCAAAAACTCCTGGAGATATAAATATGTACAATCGTACATGCTTAATAACACACAAATGATGCATAAGTTCAACTGACGTATCTAACGAAACCATAAACTAAATTGCCAATACCAATAATGTTGCTGATGGTGGGTTGAGGTACTTATTATGACTACTGTGTGTTCCAAGCCATAAGGAAAAGGTGCCTTCCACATATATTTCATGTGAACATGAGAATTTATGTAGTGATACATAAGCAGGACGGAAATTCCCTTCTAAACACAGTTTTTTCATAAAAAGCTATTTTCGGATTTATTCCGTCTCTGTTACGAAAGTATGTGACACCAAGAAAAGCAAGATACCACCTCTATAGTCCGTATAGAAAACGTTATAAGGTACCTTAAGGCAATACTCACGTGTAAATACATACAAGGAGAAGAATTGAAAGAATTCTCGTATATATTTCTAGTAGCTATGAGTATAGAATTCATCATGTGTGTTGTATGTACATTTATGTATATCCTCAGAGAAGTCAGAACGATTGCAAAGACTTTAATTTCGACTTCCGATCACATTATTGTATGTACTTTACCCGTAAGAGCAAATGATCTAGTGCTAGGATAAGAAAGTGATAAGGAGGAAACTTCTTGGAATGCACGGTTGACTTGAATGTTGAAATGCAATGCGGCATGGTTTAGTTTTGTGTTGCTTTTCAATCCGTTCTAATTTATCGTTTGGATTTGTTTCGGGAGTTGTTCCGAGTGTTGTGCATCACAGTAACAAAACAGAACACGAAACTCCACGATACGATGGCATGCAATGAAAAATATATTGCTATACCTATACCTATAACGCTTATATACCTATATATACACCTTTATAAGACTTAAGTTAAGACACATTTAACATTAGTATGTACATAAACTATTTCTTAACTGCACGCCTTGGATATGGCAAGGCAAGGTAAATAACTGTTCATAATGAATGGTTTCGTAGCGTGTCAGTCTCATGTCCTGCTAAACTATAGATTTTCTCGCACAGCGATACATCAAAGGCCAGGTGCTTTATTTCTGTATAATGTTCAATGGAAAGAAAACTCATAAATACTGCATTGAAAGTTTTAAATGCTTTCTCTGCGGCTGCTGGAAAGATGGATGGTCTGATTCATTAGACGACGATTATTTCTCTATGTAGTTAATGTAAACGTATGTGACTGTACTTTTTGACTACTAAAATACTACAGTTGAGTTATATACACACAGCACACGACGACTGACTCATATACGCGTATATTTTACCAAAGAGGCAAAAACTCGGTGCCTCTATGTGCTATTTTATTTAACCCGAGTAATGATGCTACTAATAATAGTGATGATGGCGGAAATGGTAGCGAGAACAAGGAGTTGCATTTGCTTTTCTACATGCCTAACCTATACTTATAGACGTATAGATATTTGTATTTCAAACAGCTAGGAATTACATCGTGATCGATTGCCACAAAGCAAAAGACTCGACTTGACATTATTACATTGCTTACATTTACACACATTTCTAGGTTGGCCTATTATATACCTTTATACATCTAGTAGTAGTATATATTATAAGAATGTTCTTTTCAAATGAAAAGGAAAGAGGAAATGGATTTAAAGTGAAGGAGAAGTCTCAGTTGAAAAGGGGGACCTTTCCTTGACCCAAAGTACTCTAATGAGTTTCCCATGCAAAACCTCTCATCACTCCACCACTAATAATGCTAATAGGTAAGTGGAATGTTTGCATACTTACAACATAAGTACTTAAATATCAAACCAAAAGCCTGTGACTATTTCAAACGAAAACACATCCTTGTCATACTTTTCGAACGAAAACATATCCATGTACTTTTATATTATGGTAGTACTCAAGTATAAGTATAAGCCTATAATAATAGCATTGGAATAACAATACCAACTTAAAGCTACAAGTAAACGTTTCAGAAAAATGTGATCCGAAATCCGAACAATCATCTACAAATCTTTTACATTGCATTTGCAATTAAGTGTGTAAAAAAATTCCTAGTCAATTATAACTACCAGGAAAATAAATAAATTACATACGATTGCGTTTACAGATCAAGAAGGCAGAATAAATTCATATTATTACTCAAGTGGAAACATTAGTACTTTTAATTTAAGTGTAGCTGTAGCTGTAATAAAGATCATAGCATCTATATAGTCGTTTTAGGAAAAAAGTGTGTGTGTAAGTATAAATTACAGTTTGTATGACTTGGAAAGATAAAAGTGGGAAGTAGGAGCGTACCTGCTATAAAGAGATAGAGCAGGTTATTTTTCCTTAGCTTGAGAAGCCAGTGAGTTGTTCTTTTCATTTAGAAAGCGATTCTTTAATGACCAATTACAGACCCGTAAAACTGGCAGTTTAAACCATTTATAGCTCTGTGTGTTTCTTTCTGTGTTCAAGTAATATAAAATAGTGATTCAGAAAACAGATAGGCAGGCTTATGAGGAAAAGCTCTTAGTTGTACATGTCCTACTCGTATTTTAAGTGGAGATGGAGAAAAAGCTGTGTGCTCCAGCGTCTGTGGTCCCGAAAATTATTTTCCTCTAACTTCTTGTGTCTTGACCACTCTGTGAGTCTTTTTATTCGACTTTGTCCCATTTCCAGTTCAGTCTGACGTCAAGTCAACTGAAAGCTTAGTGTGTTCCATCTCTATACAAGTTAACTGTGTATAGACTTCTTGCCCGCGCTCTTTCCCAGTCACTTTTCCCAGTGATAAAGTATTGTGTGTTGGTGGTGGTGGTGCTAGTAGTAGTGGGAGAGAGCAATAATGGAAGATTCTTATAACATTAACTATTACTTACTTTACTACTCCTTTACTTACTTTACGGCAAAAGGAACATAAAAAATCCCTGTCTATTCTTTTTCCACTTCTTCGGGATGGGAGGCTGCTGGAGTATGTTGCTTGTCCTGTCTGTTCTATCCATCCTTTTCTGTCTTTTTCTAGGTCGGCCCATCTTTATTATTAAGGATATACTATTCTAGTAGTTTGTGACTATACAAAATACAATATAAGTAAGTACCACTCTTCTTATACACAAATACAAATACGAAACACTCATCTTCACATTTACTCAACTTGTAATTGTACTTACAATTTACCAGTGTGTCTCTCTACCATACCCGAATAGTTGGCATTATTGGCTCGACAGTTCTTTTCACGACCAACTTGCTCACATCTCAACTCAACTTTATCAAATGATGCGATCTAATGTAAAAACGAAATGAAATGTAATGTGTAATGCAACTCCCTCTCGCAATCGTCGTCTTCCTTCATAATGCCATAGTGTGTATCTATAATATCTTGTAGGAACTTTTACTCGTTTCTTAGCAGAGTCTTCTTCTTCTTGGCCACTAAACTTAAACTTTTCAAGAAAGATAACTCTTAATACACGCAGAATGCGAGCTTAATGCTCGTAATATCATCCCATCACAAACACACACAAGCTACACTTATAGTACATCTTGCACAGAAGAAGAAACTGATCTTGACTTGAGAAAGAGACACACGAGTAGTAAAACCAACAAGAAATGCGTATACCGCCAGCATTACTAGTAAAATGAATTCGCTTAACATTTTACTAGTTACTTATTACATTAGCTAACAGCTATAAGCTTGGATCATCAGTGACATTATCGTATATAAGATATAGTAGGTACTATATGTATAGATATAAATATATACTAATCCTTTTTACGCAGAGCAAAAACTCTATCATCTGTTTCTCTCTTTCTCTCCGCCTACTATTACCAAGTCGTCGTCTTTTGTGCTTGTCTTCTTGTCTCTCGGTTCGGTCTGTCTTGAATTTTCTGCTTGTAATTTGTCCGGGGTGGTACACACAGAGACTTATTACTCCTAACGAGAAATTGAAAGCATGTCGTTTCACTTTAGGGAATTAAATCATAACATTCTAACTTTTAAAGGACTATTACGTACCATAGCGGTATTGTGTGGCTGGAAAACTAATAAATGTGTCTTGGATGCTGCAGCTCCTGCCCTGAATATTTATGTGGATGATACATAATACATGCTACACACTGCTATACATATTACACAGAATTATTTTCCGTTATATACTACACAGGGATATATACACAAGTAAAATTAAATGGAGAAAGACTTTTGTGTGTTTACTACATTAGGATATTATACGATATGATGCTACAGATATGGTACACAAGAAATACAATACAGTACAAGTCTATTCATTTCAACAACACATGCTCCATGATTCATGGTGTGGTCCAAGCACCCAAAAAGTATATACGAAAATCCCAAAAGGAGAGAGAGCCGAGAACGATACTGCGTATTATTTAGTCCTTAAGATTTCTCGTAGAAAGCATTTAGTCTTTGTGGGCTATACGTAGTTTGTATGCCCTCTCATAAATCTCACGAGTGAGAGCAACTACTAATTGGTGACAAAATAATTCCTCGAGTTTGGTTTACTCTCTTCTCCTTCTCTCTCTCTCTCTCGTCTTTCCTTCCATTATAACTTGTAATCTAATATAGGTGGTAGTAAATGTTTTACTGGTTGCTCGGGGCCAAGTCAAACTTGATTAGATTGCAGCCGTGTGTTGTGTGCGAGCCCGTTTCCAGTTTTCTTCTGTATGCTCTTGTGTTGGTTTTCATATCGGACAAAAGCTGTCTGAACTTAATTCAAATGTTAATTTAATGCCAACACCGCCACTTACGTTTAACCAACCTGCATTGTAGCGTCTGGTATTTATACACGTCATTTAATTAACAGAATAACAGATTGAAATGACTTGCAATGTTCTAACAGCTACCAATCATCCAACCACCTACTAGCACTAATGGTAAGTGTAACCGTGCAAGCCCTATATAAATTAAACCCAATTCTGATAAAAACTAAACTACCACGTCCCATATTTTCTGGGCTACTGAGAGAAACCTTCACTTTACCTAACCTATATACCTACCTAATGTCTTTGTACCCGAGTCGTTGTCATCACCATTATTTCTCACATTACATTACAGATTTTTCTCCTAAATCCATGATATATGTGGCGTGATATAGTAAGTAAGTCAGTTTTTTTAAGGGAAATTACATAGTGACACCTTATAGGTATAGGGATTCTGTGTGTGGGTATTTATAGTAGGTAAAAGGTAAGTAAAAGTGTAAAATGTGTTTGCTTGGCTTGGGTACATAGGAATTTGATGTGTAATATGTAACAAGGGAGCATTGAGAAACTATTAGAGGCTATTTACGCTATTCCCCATGAAATTTCTTTATCTAGAAAGCTTGTTACGTCAATTAGCTTTGTGTATAGGATGGTAGAAACTACTTGTTATAAAAAATGAGTGTATGAACCCAGGGAAATTCGTCCGGGACATAAAAAGCAGCGAGTTGTGTTGAAATGGGGAAAGAAAAGAGAAAAAGCAATGGGATGTGAAAAATCTGTGGTAGGATAATGTAGTGTAATGGGATTACACACAGGATTCTTTCAATGTGTCCAATATTTATGAGATCTTAGTAGTCGCAGAACGATCGATAGGCAGACGAACATGTTATTATATTATCATGGGGATCATGAATTATTACCTCAATCCTTCCGCCCAGTTAGTTCTAGTTCCTGGACTTTTTCTACGAAGAACGTTACGTTCTTCTCTGGGAAGACTGCATTATGCACTGTAAGACTTCTACTACCAACTACCAAGAACAGCCAGACACAGACACTTCCACTCTCAGTCAGTTTAGTAACTCATTCACCGATCCCATTACAAAAAAGACTTTCGACTTAAATACACACCTTAAGTATTAAGAAGACGAACGCTCTTCCTTTTCAACAATACTCTACATCTCTCTCTCTCTCTCTCGGGAATATATTTATAGGAGAAAGGATGATCTTCTCCTTTAGACTATATACACACACATGGAAAACTCAATTCAAACACGTATAAAATAAATTCTATCATATGAAGATGTTCTAAGAATAATATCCGTGTCAGATTCTTCCTTCCAAGTATTCACAGACATTAGAAATATAAAAAATGAATAAGAATTCTTCAAAGACCGAGAATTTCCTTGGTGTTCTATTCAACGCTTGTCAAGCTTAACTTGTAAGGCGCATTATGAACGAAAGGCGTGAACACTCAATGACCATTCGACATTCGATGCGGGTCAATGTCATTTCCATCTCTTCCAGTCAAGAGACAAGATTTTATTAAAGAATCACTTGTTTAGAGAGTCTTATGAGAATTACTTACAGCAACGAATTCAACTGACTTTCGATCACTATATCTGACTAATCGTAGAAATAAATAATTTATTAGTTTTTCAAAACGTGTCCTGAGTTGTTTAGGTTTTACGTGTCACATAATTATTGCCTACATCAATTTCAACGTATCTACTATCAAGTCATTTGCGTGTTAATAGTACAATTTCCAGTTTTTCAATTCGATTTACAGTATTTGAATGAAGAAACGTCTTCAGTTATTAGAAAAACACACTGAAATGGTTTCCTTTACTATAATTGATTAATGATACGAGTGGATTTCACTTGAATGTCCATTAAATATATTAATTTTTAAATATTGAACGTGTAAAGTGGCATTACTTGCATTCCTCCACATCCACAAAGACAAGAGAGAGAGACAAGCAAGAGTCTTTTAGTTTCCTACTTCATAATTCATCTTTCCATTTCAGATGGAAGATAATAACAATATGACAAAAAGATGTTGGTGAAAACGCGCTGTGTGTGCGTCGTAAGCCTAAGGGTGACTGTGTAACAATTACGATGCATGCTGCATTATAATTTTATGTCATATGCCATAGTCATCTCATCATACTACGCCTATTATCCCTAATGCATTATTGTATACCACCTATACAAAAAACCTGCACATTTATCTATACTACACAGAGTGATAGCGATACACTACACACTCCATCGCATTATCATGACCTGAAGCATTTCAGATGAAGTAAAAGCAATAAGTCTTGTATTTACGCTACATACAGATTTTACACACACAGAGTATGTATCATCGAACTTTGTAAAGTAAATGGAGAAACAGTTAATAGATAAGTTACTAGCAATGGGTTGTCGTTGTCACAATTTATTCTCGACTGGTTGACTCGTTCTTTGCTCATTGTTCGAGACTGTAGGCGTGTGTTTTCTGTCATTTTATCACGAGACAAATAATGCCGTCAAAGATAAACGCATTTAACTCCAGTCATAAATAATCTGTGTGCGAGCACTCACACACATAAGCCAAAAAATGACACCATTACACAAACGTCACAACCAGGCAAGAACAAAACATTCAGAGAGAGATGCATGTAAGAAATACGACCATTACCTGAAGTCCACACGAGTGAGGCACGTTTAGAGCGTACTTAAGTTAAAAAGTGCACAGTGATAAGTAACAGATTGAGATGAGCCTTATTTGGAGTGTGAAGACGCAGACATGACTCGTCACAGAGACTTTAAGCAACGTTCACGTTCAATTCTTCCAGTACAGCAATAATAAGCATTGTCTCTTTACCAAGGTGTGCATTTCATAAAGAACACCGTTTTTTATACATACACAAGGGTGCACTACCTACTTCCCTGTACAAAACAAAAGCCAAAAAGTCAGGAGACGCATAGAGAGTATTACAGGCTATTACGTTACCTTTTCATTATCATCATTACAAGAATGAGGCATGAGCTTCAACTTTAATTTCTAAACACACGAGAGTTCATATAGAGCCATTAATTCATTTTATATCAACCGTAGACAGTATAGATATATTTTTTGTTTTTTTGCTGGGTAATGTTAATATAAGGGATTTTGCTTGTTGCTTTATACATGTATGTAAAAGGTTGTGGTGGTATTCCTCGTGAGAACATACGAAGGCACTCTGTTTTTCATTTATTTCGACTGGGTTATCTGATTCAGTTGTTAAGTAAGTATTATGACGGACTCTGTTGGATTTTTCTTTGGAAGAGTCATGAACATTTCTAAATGTCTCATCACATTTAGAATTTAGCTCCATATATGTAAGTATCTGTAGCATCAGTACAAATGCATTGAGTTTTATCAGCACATGCATCATCCATTATGTATGAAAGCTTGTAAAGAAAACTAACTAAGAAGTACCTACGTACATGTACATGTATTCGCATCTTCTTGATTCATTTGTCTGGATTCACACACAAAGACACCATTTACATATCATGAACAATTAGTGATTCTCGCCTGAAAATAAATTACTGTGTTTTATTGCTTTACTAACACAAGAAATGTAGTTTGGCAACTAATCATGAGCAGACGAAGAGTTAGTGAGGTTGAAGTAAGTAAGTGAAGCGTACAAAAAGATACATACTAATAAAATATATACGTATACCTAAAGTTGGCATTGGATCGGAAGAATTTCGCATTCGCATCGAGCATTCATCTATGTAAGTACCTAATACTTTATTACTTCGTATGTTGTGAATCCGAATCGTTTAATATTACCATATTATTATACTTAAGTACTAACAATGCATGTAAAATAATATAAGAGAGAAAAACCTGCTGCTGCTGATGAAGGGATTGTTGCTCTGCTATATTATATGTAGTAGTAGGATCTGCAATTTACACTTTGTACGTAGGCTCTAATTGATCGTTGAAGAAATCCGTGGTGAATGATACGGGAGAAGGCTACTTCTATATAAGTAAAAGCGAAGAATGGTTATCCATTAAAATAGATAAAGAGCCGGCGATGAATGCATAATTAACTTGATTCGCAAATGAGAAATTTTAATGGAAATTAGTGAAGAGAGACGAAGAAGAAGCGGCAGAAAAGCCACGACAAGGCAGTAATGTCAAAAGTGAATAATAGAATGAGAAAAGTCTACTATAGAAAAACGAAATGATAAAATATCTTTGCTTTTAGCCCGGAGGCATTTCGTGCATTGTATTTTAGAGATGGATTTGACATCGCCTTGGCGTAGCAGAGTTGATGATGATGGCTTTATATTCTTCTTCTTTTTCTTCTTCCTAATACAAATATCATTACATACACACACACGTCAAATCTACAAAGGCTCATGTATGTAGTCCAGTTTAGTTCAAGTCAACGAATCCTTTTATCTCATTGCGACTCACACATATTGATTCATTCATCATCTCACATTAAATGAATTCTACAGGCGCTTATTGCTCTCGCACTTATTTGTATTACAGTAGGAGGAGGAGGAGGAAGAACAAGCACACTGATGTAAGTAGTAGAATGTCCAAGTAAATACACACAGTCTTCGTGTAATGTTACTTAAAATTATATGATAGGCTTATATGGAGCATAGTAATCATTCTCGGTTCGTTTAGTAGTTTCTGAGTTGAGTTTCTCTCTCTGAGATTTGTATTTCTACCCTTTGGGTCCGGCTTAGAGAAAAAGTCGATGTATTGTATAGTGGAAGTTCTCAGTGCTCGTCTCTGGTGCTAAAAGCTTCTCGTGAAGGTGTCAAAACGGGTTAACTGTCTCAACTGAAGTGATGCGATGCGATCTTGTGAAATGTGAACAAAGGGAGAAGTGGACTTACCATGGCTGGTGTGTACACTTACGTATAAGGGAGATGAGATGGATAAAATGAGAAAGAGCAGGCTTCAACAACATAAAACGAAACAACAGACAGCTTTCAGAACGACAGCCAGGCAGAATGACGATCGTAACCCAATGGTCAACTCATCCCGCTTCTATATAAGCTCTCATCTTCTTCGTAGCTAAAGATAATCTCATCTGAAGGAGGCAATACTGAGAGATGAGATGAAATGTTATACTCTATATTATGTAACAGTACGCATTATTATAGGTACACGCATATACAGATATATTCTATACAATACCCCTTAGCCATTTTATCATGACTGACAGTCCATTTCATCTTCAAATTATCTAAATGTTTCCATAATTCAATTTTTTTACTTAATACAATTTGTTTAGTTATAAGGTGCAGTGAATCACATGTTGCTCTTTCATGTTCTGACCGGCCTTTGTAGATTTCTATATAGGTCCAGGCATGTATGTAGGCAAAAATGAATTAGGTAATCAATGACAGATAGTTTGCATAATTACAATAAATAAGAATTAACTGTTAATTACGAATATTATTTTTAGTACTTACTTAAAGTAAACATAATAATATTATTACATCACTACAATTTTACATTAAAAAAGGATTTTATACAATGCTTGTCTAAAAACTTCTCCATAAAATCCCTAAAACACAAAATATTCAAATTCCCATTAAGTAGCCTCATTATAAGTAAATATCATATTTACAGAATGCACATGTAAATTGAGACGGACAATTTTTAACGTTTTCGTTTTTTACTCAAGTCAAGAAACTTTTAATTGACTCTTATAAATTCGTACTCATTGAGATGAGAGCATCATTTAAACTTTATTATTACATCATAGTGGATCACATAAACCACACAATAATGAACGCAGTTTCAAAAATAAACATTCTATGCCATATTTGACATTTTGCAATTGCTCTAATCTCAATTAATACAAAATATGAATTTATGAGAGTCCCTTTCAATTTACATATTATTCTGTTCAAGGTGTGAGCAGGAATCTCATCTGTAAACTTCATTAAATACAATAAAAATAGATGACGAACGAAATTTAGGTGGCTGTATTGTATGATAATAACTTGTATAATGACCTTTACAATTCGGTATGTTTTTACGAGTAATAATTAATGATATGAAAAATTAATTATCATACAAGCATTAAACTGCTTTCCATTAAGAAAACCACATAAGTGATGCATATGTATTATAGGAGATTAGCGATGGAGATGCAGGGAACGTGCCCTTTAAAATCACAGTTATTGACATGGAGAATCCTTTTAGGTAATAAATAGCGACGGAATGAACGGGATTTAATGTGAGGAGGAAGGGCTGTTGGATGTTATTGCTTCATGCGTGGAATTTAATGGAAAACTGTTTATTTTCTAAGGCACACGACCGGATATGACAGACGGACTTTTCTCGGCGGACGAACGACGCGCTGTTCTTTGTGTTTATAATCCGAAATTCGAAAAGAGCCCTAGAGGCTTACTTAGTTTAGCTTGTGTAGGAAACTGGCGGAAGAAGCAGAGAAGAAAGCTGCCAGTGAACAAAGTTAAGGCAAGGCAAGGAATCCAGAAGGACGGAGAAGAAGAGACGCGTACAGCAAAAGCAAGTCGACTTATTGTTAAAGTGCTTGTGATTCTTTCTCTTTTTGTTTGTAGTTTACGGAGTGTGTGCTTTTGCTGGCTGACTGACTACTGATTTCTGCTGGTATGTGATTGTGACACGCTTTGAGCCGAGTTGAGTTAGAAAATACACAAGATATGAAAAGACATGGTCGCGTGCATTGGATATGATGTGAATTATGTTTACAGAAAGATTGAGGTTTTCTTTACGACCAACCACGGCGGAAAGGAAGGATGCTTTACTTTATGTCTGGATGCTCTTACGCATTTCTGTATATTCATCTTCGCGAGCTGCAAAAGCAGCTACAGTCAGAGATGGGTGGCTACAGGCTCGTGGTGAATCTCCTTGTTATTGCTTGCTGAGTGTGAATGTGTGTGGCTTAAAGGCATTTTCATTTTCCGTATGCCTTCACTAATAAAACCTAATACTAATAACAATAATAATTCTTCCTCTCAATAATAACTGGCTCCTTTTACAAGGCAAGCTGCATTTCAATCTTCTCTTGTGTTAATAATCCACGATAGTATAGACCCGTCTTAGTAAACTAAGACGGGTCTATACTGACATACGTCTATACGATGACATCTGCAGAATGAAAAAAACACAAAGTTAACACAAGATAATAATATGAGATTCATAGAAAAATCATCTCGCGTTTGTATTTTCTTAACATTTGACGCTACAACCAGTTAGCTGTAAAGACTGTGACATAAACTGTCCTCCAACAAAGTTTACTTTCTGCTCATTTCTTCCCTGCAGCAATTTTTTAACACTATAAGCCTCTATAACTTTCCATATTATACTGAACACAATCCTTAGTACATAAATTCGTAAGATCTGGGGTTTTGCTTACTGTTATCTATGTATTTTGCTATACAGTACATATCATAAGTGTGCTATAAAAATTATGTGGCACAATATTGAGTAAGTTTACAATATCAGTGTGTGTGCCATTAATATTCTTGACTCTTAACTCTTAGATATGCAGACTCAGCATAAATCTCAGGTATTTCATACTGAGCATCGTAAACATTGACTTTACTTTATGTCTACAGTATATTCCCACCTTTAGCAATAGTAAATGGACCTGTGCTGAAATAATGATGTGTATAAGTAAAATCATTAATAATTTTATCTACAGATTCTTTGCTTTCTGTCTACGTACAGTACAAATACAAACAGTTTCTGTACGTAAAATATCATGCACCTATACCTATTCAAGATGTTTGTAACATTATAACGGGAGCAGTTTTTCATATTGCACGGGCATGTTTGTAGATTTATTATTTCATAAAGCATAGATAATATTGGAATTAGAAATTCTTTTGTACACGATACCTTTTCTGGGAAACGGGAGTTATATTTATTATGGAAGCAAGAAGTTATTTTTCATGTTATGTATCATATATATTTTGATATGCATGGCAATGGCACTTCCTTCCATTCATTCCGCCAGAGAGAAACGGGGAGTCTTTTCCTTTGTGTATACATTTCATCATTTCTTGCTTTTCGTCTACAGATACAAATGATTACAGGATGCAAAAATACATAACTGAATGTGCACATGCCTGTATAAATCAAGCGTCTTGTGCTGAAAGCAGTTACCTATCAAGCCAATATTGAAGTCATTTGTCAAAGCTACGCATTAGAAAGGATTTTCTGTCAAATATACTTATTGTTCGTCTGTCGGATGGGCTTCTCTCTTTCTCAGCGTCCCAGACTCTTCTCTATACATTTTTTCAAAGCCTCATCTTTCAACTTCTCCAGATCATCACTTACCCTTCTCCCAATCCCATACACATAAATACCTACATCCTATACACATAAACCGTGCAAAACAACATTAAAATCTCATATAACCCTACAGCAATGTTATAATGAGGATTTTGGTGTAGTGTATCGTTCCATTCAGCTTATTTGCATACATAGACCGACAGTTACACTGTAAATACATAATTCCCAAGCTATGCAAACATTTAACAGTGTAAATGTACTTTGTCTAATTTTTCTTGCGGTATCCCATGTCCATTGGTTCTGGTTCAGTAAGCGTGCAGAAGAAATTCTCTGTACCTTTGTAAGTAGTAATCTGTGCATATTGTGTTGTATTCAAATGAAACGTTAAAACGTAAGCACATTTCAACCGAACTTTAACCATTTGTATAAAACTATGCAACCAAAATGGATGTGCATATGGTAAACACAGTGCAAATGCATTATTTATGCTGTGAAACTACTTTACTTGTTAAGCCATCAAAAGCATAATATTATACTGCACGTAATATAAACTAACCTTTGTTGTGTAAGCAGCAGAGAAGGACAATATAAATGGCATTGTTTCATTTTGGTTGACTGCATGGCTTGTGTTTTCTGTCGGTTCATTTGGTAGTTCCGTTCTTGTATGCAGTTAACTTGGGTGCACTTAGAGGTGAAGTGAGCCTTGGAAAACATGACTTAATCACCGGCGACCAAAACTGAAAAGAAAAGTGTCGTGCCAGAGTTAAGTCAAGTCAAGTCCTGCTAAAGTGTGTCTGGCTGTACTAAAACACTGCGTGTGGATATTTTCTTATATATTATATTCCTTACAACTCACAGACAGAAAAACACAACAGCAAACACCCCAATGCAACCCCGCCACACATGCACTTACAGAAAACGAAGCTAAAACTGAATTGACTTCTTGAGAGAGAGAGAGAGTTTGTTGAAAGTTGTGTTTCGTGACAAGTCTTGCTACCCTGCCTACCTACTGCTATTATATTACATTACACACATTAACATTACATGCTGACTACTGCACTGCAGATTACTACATATTACAACACAACCGACTTCTTTTGCCCTGAAATTCTCTCTCTCTCTCTCTCTCTCTCTTTCTGAGCTTTGTAAATATTAGCGTTCATATTATACCTACTACTTACTTACATTTCCACACGGTAGCTCTTTACCTTCATTACTCTATTACCTCTACAACTCATACCTCTCTGAAAAGGTACTACTTGTAATATTAATTTTACCATTTATACCAAGTTGTGTGCTATAACCATTAAAATTTATCTTAGTTAACCGAATCTTACCCGTACATACACAGGGAGCATTTAAAATGAAATTTATGCAGTTAGTTAGTGAACTGTGAGCCGCAATTCATCGTCAATTTTAAATGACCTCTCTGCTTTTTATTATTTATAATGCACAGATCATTAACACAGATTCGCTAAATGAGTCAAGTGTGTATGTTTATAGTCGAAATAAATAAACTCAAATGTTCCCATGTAACTTTATAGCTTGTAGTTCAAAACTCACATCACCTCCGCAAGAACTGGAGAAACTAGGTGAAATGCAAGAGAATAACATTCTTACTAAACTTGCTTGACTAGTCATATCTGTTCTATGGTAGTAGTACCCGTAGATTGAGATGTAGACCAGAGAGATTCATCCAGGCAGGCAAAAGGCAAACACATTGAGGAGTTTCTTCGGGAATGCCTTATATAAATATATTATATAAGTAAAGAATCGTTTTCTCTCCTTGTGTATATATAAATGTGTAGTGTATATAGTGTCCATTACATTCATTCATCGGACATACACCAAGAACAGAGTTTCTCAGCTTTTTGCAGCTGTTACCTTTATGAAACACGATGGACATGAACCCCTGTACTCTTCTTTCACTTCAGTTACGTATTCTTAGATTGTTTACCCTCTCAGCAACCATTCCATCCAGTTTTGTCTGTGTGTGTGTATTTCACATGTAAGCCATGTACAAGTCTTCTCTCTGAAGTACTTGTGCTTTTTCCACCACACATAGAATAAAGCCCTTCATTTACGAAGCAGAAGGTGTTAGTTTATAGGTGTAGGGCATTTACACAGTGTTATGTGTTGTGACTCATTATTATACACAACGGACCATATAATAATGCAACCAAAGTCTTCTCCAGCTCAAAGTACACTCAAACCATTGTCAGAGAAATGTAAAGAGGAGTCTTGTGCATAATACAACGTATAAATGAATCTCCATAATTCTGACAAGTTATGGAATATGTTTGAGACGTAAATGTTCTATCACACAGACAGAGCTGAGTACATGTGAGCAGAGTGCAGAGTGACTCTCATATATTTACAGAGAGGAAGATCATCTGTATAATAATGATATATCCTGAAGAACACGTTAAGATTGTGTATGAATACATTTAAGCACATTCAACGTTCAACTTGTCATCTTTTAAGCAGAACAGGAGATGTGGTGTTGGGTCTCACTTCACAAAACTCAACTTTGAACGCAGAGACTTCTGCCAGGTCCGACCAGGAGACTCGCGAAGACAAGGAGAGACACTCTTTCGGTTCATCGACTGTACTGTATATGTTTTGTATGCATGCACTTAATACAATCTACACTATATTCTGTAATATGCGGGAGGATTTCGAAGGTATATAAGTAGTGCTGGTACAAAGTACAATATTCCATAAAGACACAAGCAAGGAAAACCATTGGCTGTCAGCAGGGTGCTATTCCGACTAATTTCCTATGCTAGCCCAACCGCGAAGCTCTCTAATCTTAACTAAACTGAAAGTGAAGTTAAAGACAGACGAGTCAGCTTAAATATGTTTTAGGTTTTGCTTATCTTAAAGTGCATAACTAAGTAAGACATGTTGAGAGATTTTCAATGTTTATAACAATATCGTCTTTTACTCGAGTTTTCATGTCTTCACTAAACTTTACTTGCATTCCATCGCAATCATGTGCACACTGAACAGTGGAAACACAATACTCCTTAAACATTACGTACGCTATGCTAAAACTTAATGTACTTAGATAAAGTTAAACGCAAGGCAGGACCGTACTATTCTGTTATGACGATTGCAAAGATGCCCTTCAGTTGATTCCTTGCAGTAGAATGAATTCAACTCCATAAGTCTACATGTTTTAGCCAAGAGAGGTGCCTTATACATTTAAATGGAATCTCTCTCTGTCTCTCTCTGTGCTTATAATCTTCCCTTGCGGTTTCGTGCTCGCTGTCGTTCCATGTGCCTATGGCAATGGTACAGTGACAGACGAGCATGAATTTTCTGCTAGTGTGTTCCTTACGTGTTGGTTGTGTGCATAGGTAGATAGATATACACATACTACAAGGGACATTACAGTTAGTTATGTTATGATGTATAAGTATTTAGTGAGATGACAAAGCTCTTCTGTATTCACAGCAATAATACGATATATAGAGTCATAATAGACAGAAATATTGCAGAGAGTGCAGTCATTTCTTCTCGTCCATGAATATATATTTGGTTGGTTGAGAGAGAGAAGGAGCGAGAAGAGCTGCATCTGGCTTCCACACTCATCATCATACAAGGAGCATTCTAGCAGACTTTATCTCTCTGCGTACAAAATGCTCGTCATTTTCCTGTAAAACATTGTCCAATAAATCTGGCTAAGCTTACGCTGTTTGACTGCTGGATGCTGTGCTCCGTGTATATGTGCTACCTCGGTGTGAGATCATCTTTTGCCAAGCTAGTACTTATGCACAAGAGAGAGACTCATGATCCTCCTTTGACTAAAACTTTCTTGGAGACATCATCCTCCTTGTTGGATGCGCTCAGTCGTGTCCTTCTTTAAGATCTTACGTTACACAACCAGACAACTACTAGTAGCGTCGTCGTCACTACTTCTGTACTTGACTCAAGTATCATATCATCTTCCCTGTTAACTAACTATACTTAGCATTAGCAGATCCGACTGTCTTTTACAAGTCCCGTCTTTGTCAAATGCAATTCCATATATAAACTTGTATATTCTGTTGTTGTCGGTGTGCAAGTTTATAAGTGTGTACACATCGAAGATACATACACACAGAGATAGTCTGTAATATAGGTTTGGTTTTCGTACTTACTTATATGTATACTTTATGTACACACAGTTCAAACATAATAAGAAGGCGACAAGTTTACTTACTTGGTGAACTGCGTGTGCTTTTGCTTTGCACGGGGAAAATACAATTTAGAGTAGTGAAGCCAGTATATCGTAGTAGTACTAATAGTTACCTAACATATTACTTGTGCCGTATTGCATAAGGCAATGAAACACGGGACATTTAGTCGAGCCGTGCAAAACCCATTTATTTTAAGTGTATTGCTGAGCTAAGACTTTCTTAACATTACTTTAAGTCCGGGTTTGGTCTTTCTGTGTGTATGTGTCTCTCATTCGTGTATAGTTATTCTCTCGCTTGGCAGTGTATACCAGTAGTAATGTTAAATAGAAGAAATGAAGTCTGTCTGTGAGAGAGTCGACTGTCTTCTCTTCTTGAATGCTATGGGTGTGCAATGGCAAAGGGCGAGTCAAGTGGATTGGGTGCGAAGGAAATTTCATTTCGTTTCATGCATAATACAATATTTTCAGGGTCTCACTCTATTCTTCTTCTTTCTTTATATATATCTCCTTATGTAATATGCTTTATAGGTATATATAACTCGTACAATATAGGTACATCTTGCACGACTAATATCTTCCGCTCTCTGTGCTTTACTACTACTACGGTAGTCTATCCAATCGTGGCACATTACTCGACAAGCTACTAAAACTACTGTACTGTGTGCTTCTACAGTTCTTGTAATATAAACTTTGTTTTCTTGTTAAACCTTAGTAAGTGCTATGCTTTATAGTATGACACGCTACATTTTTCTTATAGAGTGTATGCAGAAGCAATCTCATTCCATAGATCGAATCCCATAACTCAACCCATGAGTCCAACCAAGCGATATGAGAAACTCCAAGAAAATATATTTCTCTGTGTTATATGAAGTAGAAATTGTAACGTGTAGCTAAAAGATAGAAAAGACTGAGAAGAAGAAGATTCTCCTATACTTTTTTTAGTATTTTAGCAACATTCGCGTCTTCCAAGAGAGAAAGAGAGAGAGAGAGAAGTGCAACACACAACTCAACCTTCTTCCTTCCTTTTTTCTACTACAAGCTTGGCTAGCTCATCCTGAACCCATCTCTCAAGCCATAATACGTATTGTGGAACAAGTAGCCAGGCCACTGATATTTTTATGATATAGCAATTCATTTTCACCATATAAACTTAAGGGTCGAGCAATCATTATGGCTGAGAGAATGAAGCATTGTTCTCCACATTGTATTTTATACTGTCTCGCCATAACTTAAAGTATCACACATAAAACTGTGTGCACTATATTCACTTTAATTTAATCCTGATGTCTTTTACTAAACCATCAACAGCAAAGACAGTCTCCGCTGTTCTCAGTGTTAGAATGAAGGTTAAATGATTGCAATTGCATTATGCGTCATTCATTTCACTTATAGGTATCATTGTATAAGTGTAACAAGTTTCTACCTATGTGTACAGATATTGCCATGATAATTTCCTGCATGTAAATAAGTAAGTAAAATGTTTCTCGTGTATCCGTAAAGTGTCATCGTCATCATTGAAACTTGAACGTTAAAAAGAAGAATGAAGACATGAAATTCTAGAAGAGGCAATTCATTTTACAACACAAATGAAGTTTTATAATTGGCTAAGTTGGACAAGGAGTCATAAGGCGACGGTTCCATATTAAGGCTAAATTATGATATCTTCTTGAGCAGTCTGAGGCGAACAAGTAATAAGGATAATAAAATACGATATATAAAGTCATAAGACTAATACATAGCTCTTAAGTTAAACTGGGACTTCTTTCTTCCAACCTCATCTCATAAGAGTCACATAGTCATAAAGCTGCTTCAGCAACAACAACTGCAAAGCAAAATTAATAGGTAGTCTCGTAGTAGTATATAGTTCCAAGTAGTCCTGGTCGAGAAAACAAGTCAGGCAGAGCCGAGATTTTATACTTGTACTAGTCAAGTCTGTCTTAATAGCTCCGACTCTCTGCCGATGAACACACAAATAACGAACGATGCAATTGCCCTGGTTTATACAAACACACACAAGACACACAGTAGAACCACCAACTCTTATTCGTCTCATGATCTTAATAGCTTTACTTTCATTGTCTGCCATATACTCGAATATCTGTAGCTATGGTGGACTATTTACTACTGCAACTGCAAGGTAGAAATACCTACTGCTGCAACGTAATACTAAATAAATATACCTTAAGGTTACCACAGTCTACTTCTGCAGCTATTGTTTGTTTTTAGATAGACAGAAAAACATTATTATGGAACTGGCATGGCATGAGACATAAAATACATCTTTTCTTTCTTCCTCCAGCAGCAAAACCCACACACATACTACCACAACTAATATAAGAAGTCAAGTGTATCCCAAGTCAAACCACCCCTGCGGATTTCACAGCAATCTAAAATTATATTCTATCGAGTGCTCATATTATTAAAGATTCTTTAAGTTGACCTCCAATGTTTACAACCGGGTCATAACCGTAAACCTCCTCTCGACGACGACGACGACGGTTCACTCTCAGAAACACACAATACACTTTGCCATATAGGTATAGGCATTAGTATTGGCTAATGGTATATCGTATGTATTGTAACACTTATTGTCTCTCTCTCTATATGCAAGTGATGTGATAGAAAAGTAATATTTTCTTACTAAACGAAGCAGTGAAACTTTCAGAGGCTTCTGTGAAAAGAAAACTCTTGCCAACACTTTATTATTTCTAAGCACACACAATGTTTTTTCACAAAGTTAAATTTTTACATTTTATACCCGTAAGTGTAAATACCTATATAGATTTAAATCAATATAATGGTACCTAGGCATAAGGCTTTAAGTGAAGTAGTAGCCCCTACTGTTTACATGAACGAAAGGTAATTTCAATTCAAAGTACTCGTGCAATTCCTTGAGCAAACATTGTAAAAATATATTGCCTGAATATTGAAAGGCCCCCCACACCGAGAATATACTATCAAAGGCTCAGGAAGGCAAACACACCTCGGAAAAACAGGAAAAACGTTACTTTTACTACATTGCAGCAGAATGCAAATAATATTAGCGTGCAAAAGACTTGTAACCAAATTTTTTGCATCACATTGCTAAAAGTTAAATGATGACGACGACCTCGACTATAGAAGAGATAAATGGGGAAAGGCCATGCATTATGCATCGAAATGGTGTGTACAAGAGTACTTTATTTTACATAGAAAGAAAGTGAATTGAATAAAAAGTGGACTGAACTGAAGGTAAAAGCGAATTTACTTTACTGCGTGGTGTGCTGTGGTGGTGGTAGATTGGATATTGTGGCATGTACCTAGAGAGGATGAGGAACATTTGCTAAAAGTAAAAGCTTAAAGGTATCTAGTATCTATCTATACTTAGTAAATACAGCAGAATCTACTAAAATTGTTATTATGAGGGAATACGCGCATACATTCTACACACAGAATACATTTCTTACAGATGTGCATTGTCTTTACGTTTTGTTCTTCTCTCTCTCTCTGTGTCTGCAGTTCCCGTATGTAATTCTTGGGAGAAGAGAGAGAGAGAGAAGAACTACGGCAGAAAGTAATAAGAAAACGACGCCAAGGAACTCAAACTAAAGTAATAACGTAAAACAATGTAGGTAGTAGCACAACTAAAACTGCCAACATAATTTGGGGAGTGTCAGCAGTCAGTTTAGTAGTTAGTAGTAGATACCTCCACAGTAGTAGTAGTAGTGCGAGAGAGTACCTCTACAAGTTTCTTCCGAAATTCTTCCCCTTTGTGCAATGAAGGAACTGCGGCAGCCATACGTAGTTTTCTGTACACACAGCACAATGCAATTCAAGACGAGAAAATTATGATTGAGACTGGAATACTGCTACCAAGAAGAAGAGGAAGATGACTGGGGATAGCTACTTTTTAACCGTGAAAACGATAAATTATGAAATAGAATGTGTATACATTACTACGTGCCTTGGAGAAAGATTCCCATTGCATTTCTATGACACACAAGCATGAAAAGAAAAATAGAGTAGTGTGTGGCAGTGCATGTCTTGTCTTGTGTGTGTGTATAGTAAAGACATAAACCGACATAGTCTCAAAGAGTATGTAGAAATCAAGCATGATATTATTAGTAGGTGGTCCTAAAACTCAACTTTGTCCATATCTAACTCAACTAATGCAAATCTATGCCCGTATCCACGTAATTACAAGTCATCATCATTTTAGTACTAGTCTTTGCTTTTATCTTACACAGGAAATATTAAAAAATCCATTCCAACTTCGATTGAATTTCTTGTACATCGCCATTTTCTCAAACATAAAAAGTCAATTGTCATTTCAGAGGAGTAACAGTAAAGTACACTTAGTGCACGTTGTTTGTTGGGAAATTACGCTGTAAAAGTACAACAGAAGAGTAAAATCGTTTAAATGTTCAAAAAAGGGTAAAAATTGTGGTTATAAAATATGATGGTGGTAAAGATTTTATGGCAGGGGAAAAATGAAATATTTTGCCGTGCCAAGTCCAGTCTTAGTAACAAAAAAGCATATCAAATGCCAGGAGGAATGAATTGGATGCAATAAGTTACATTGGCCTAGCCAAGTTGACGTGCACCTTGTTCATACATTCTAGAATCTATACAGAGAGATATAAGACGCAAGGTTTAAATGAGATGATCAATCGGCTTTCGTTTCGGTTGATCTTGTTTCGAGTTTTTTCAAATGGTATAGCAGCGTTAACTACTAAACATACATCATAATAATATATACAACACATACACACACGTAAAAAGCTACGAGCAAAACAGAGTGAGTGGTTGGATTGCATGTGAAGGCTCTATATGTTCCCTTAAAAGGGTCTGTGAGCAGAGCATCACTTTTTATATCAATTACACAACAACATGAGGAGAATTGCGTGATGCGGGTTAGAATGATGATGACCATGCACTATGCACTGCGTCTTTCCATGGGCACAACAATACCAAGCTGACAAAAGCAAGGCACCTACATAAAATCCTGTCCATTCATTTCGAACAACTTGGAAAGGTTCTCTATAAAATTGACTTGGCTTTAATGCATCGTGGTGTAAATGTTCAATGTACTGCATGTGTCCTCGTAATAATGTGACTTGTGCATGTAATGTTATGTAATGTGCATTACATAATGTGTGTAATGTCACCGAAGCTTATTTCGCTGTAATAAAGTCGATTCCCACTTTCCATGCAGCAAAATGCCTCACTTTTACTACATGCTCATAAATACGTACATAAAATAAACTACTTACTATTGTGTACGAAATATATTTTATAAAGTACATCAAAAACGTCCTTAGTCAGTCTGAGCTTGTTGTTATCTGTACATATATAGGAGAATAGTGCAAAGCAATGTTATGTTGTGTCTTCTTTTGTTGATGCGCTATATGTGCACTGCTTTGTTGACTGCAGTGTGTATGTTGTGTATGTTGTTGATTGTATGAGTGTGCATGTCACTTTCATCCTATCCTCTTTATCACTTGGATTTATGAGTTTTCACTTCACTTAGTATATTTTTGGATGGAATAATATTGTTTTCATGTCCAGAAGTCTGGCCATAGTCTGAGGATGGTCTCTGTGCATCCAGACGACATAAACGTATTGTATTTTCACAACATGAGTGATTCTGTACAGTACAAGTAGTACAAATACAAAACAGATATGATGCGAGATTACGTAGTGTACAGTGATATTTAGTACACATATTTGAAATGCAAATGCTATATAGAGACACTATATGAAAGTATAAGGCATATTTTGTGTAAATGTGAAGGAAAGTGTTTAAAGTGTGTTAGAAGGAAAGAGTAGGTCGTTTGGGAGTGAATTGTGGACCCTGACCCTGCCCTGTATTCATAAACAGAGAAGGACAGGGCATAATGAAAGAGCAAGACTGGAATATTTCTATGTATATGACATATAATAATATCTAAGTGTGTTGTATGTATTTGTGTATATAGTAAATGTATGAAATGAAATGTTTCCCAATTCCCAAGAGGGTTGACTCTTCATCGCAGTCCAAGTTAAGTCAATTCGACTTTGAATGGCAACAACAACAGGAGCAGTACAAGAGTACAACATGACACAAAAGCACAGCATCAAAATATAAAGCCAAAAGCAAAGGGCTGTCCCATCCCTTGACATCTGTCCTGAGTAAATCACCCTCTGCTGTGCATTAGAGAGCCATGTCAACCAAAAGCTCCACGTCCATTCCGCAGTGGTAAAATAAACAATCCTCATCGACTTTTGGGATCAGCCGTATAGAAAACTACACAGGAGAGAGCTAGAGAGGAGTACAACACAATCACTGTAAAAAATTAGTCCGGCTTCAGTTTCAGCTTCAACTTTATATTATACAAGATTTTTGCTGTCTTAAGTTAGTATGTGCATGTTCCTCTCTCTCTCTCTCTCGTACACAAGCAGCTAAAAGTAAAATCCAAGTCAAACCAATTGAGCTTCTTGAGTTTCTTTGCTTATGTTTTACTTGCTCTGAGCACATCTTGACATCCCATTTACTCTACATTATGGGTTTCCTGGCTGCTCAAGGTAACTATTCTCTTTTCTTGCTGAATACACATTTTTAGTCAAGAGTTTTATATATTACGGCAAACACGACCCATAATGCGTCTAACTATTCTATTATAGAAATGCAAGCTATATGGGATTTCTATATATATATATAATATATACACTATGTAGTATATCGCCTGCCTAACTTGGGAACAAAGTATCTCATTTGCCTACTTTCAGGAAAACAACGTATCTCATTTTCCTACTTTCTGGAAAACAGCGTATCTCATTTTCCTATTTTC
>JABASD010000142.1:0-115757 GCA_019776165.1 Pogonognathellus flavescens
GTTCTACATCATCAACTTTCAAACATCAGTCCAGTATTGAAGGCTCGTTTATGAGTGTTGACAGCCAAGATGACTCTGATTCACAATGTGAAGATAGAAGTGTGAATGATATTCAAAATAAATTAATCAAAGCTAAGCGTTTGAAAATGCGTCAAGCCACAAACAGAGTCCATGAGTCAATGCCATTTAAGGGCCCGCATGATGATGAAGAGTTATTTGAAGCTAAGGAAGCAGGCGAAATACAATATTCTTATACAGCTACTTCTTCATTAAGTGACACAATGGATGATTCTAGCCAACAGACTATTATCGAAACTACTAGTGGAAATTCTGAGGATGTTTTAAGTGAACATGAAAGTAATAGTAATCGAAATCTGAATTTTGGAACGATTATTTCAGATTTGAATTTGCATCAGAAATTTGAAAAATTGTTAGCCACTCTTGATTCCACAACTATGAGCAGTGCTCTGAAATTCGAATTTTTCGTGAACAGAGTTTTAAAATTAGCAGAAAGTAAATGGAAAGATGGTAAAATATGTTCATTTTAACTTAAATGGTTAAACACACTACTTAAACCTCTGATATGGTTCAAATTAATGATTCTTTGTCTTCTAGAGGTCATTTTAATTAATCAACGTTTATTTTGACAAACTTATTTTGACAGCTTGTCAAAATAAACGTTGATTTGTTAAAATGACCGCTAGAAGCCAAAGAATCATTAATTTTACATTTTAACTTGTTACTTGTATATTTGTCAATTTAATTTCAATTGGGGTTACCTAATTTTCTGTTGTTTTATATTCAACTGTTTTATGTTATTGCTTTAGATGCAGAACTTCCACCAAATGTAGAAATTGTGGCTATTAAAGCCAAATCAGCGAAACATAATATTGGTAAGTTAGTAAGTTTATGTTATTTTTACAAAATCGATTTTCAAAAAATATATCAAATCTTTAACTATTGTTTTTCAAAATAATTTTGTTTCAGAGGAACGAGGAGACAATGTCATTTGTAAGACTTGTCACAAAATTTTTGATAAAGATCGTATGAAGAAAGCAATAAAACATTCAGCAACTCACTTTATCAAGAGAAGTTACCTATGCGGATACTGCGGATATTTATCCTCAAATCGAACTAATTATATCGGACATTTAAGGGAACCTGGCGCTGAAGAGTGTACTTATTCAATTACTAAAGAATTGAAAGAGCAGTTGGAGCTTATGAAGAGTTCAAAATCTGAAGCAATTTCAAGATCTCCGTTGCAACCCAAGTCTCTGCAGATTAAACCGTTAACCGTGAGACTGGACCGTTGCCCCTTAATTGACGATTTCGGCCGAAAGTACAAAGAGCTAATGAGACGATTGGCGGAAGTTGGCTGTGAGTTCTAATTACTCAATAATATTCATAATTATGACTCAGAATTGAATTTTGAGCTAAAATATTACTGTCAAACAAACGGTAAAAAGTTATCATGCATGAAATAATTTATTTTTGAATAATGTGATTAATATTGCTATACTTCAGTCATTAGTGTGACATTAATTGATTATAAATTGTGATTCTCACGAAATAGCTTTTTAATATACAGAAAAATACAGCAAAATCATTAAATGTTTAAGCATGATTATAATATCCCCGGACTGGGAACTGTAATAATGATTTTTTAGTATCTGCATGTTTTGATACTCTTCCTTCAAGTTTTCTTTGTATGAGTTCATTGTATCATTGTATGTCATTGTTTTCAATAAATACAAAATAAAATCCCATTTGGATGTAAAAGTTTTGGAAGTGTAAATGGCATAATGGTTTTCCTTTCCTATGTATCAGTTAGGTCGCTCGGTCGCTGTATAGTATAGTAGTGATAGTATTTTGTTTGGTTAAATAAACTGTACTGAATCATTAACATGAAAGATATCTGTACTGAATGAATGTAAGCATTAGTATTAGCAGTCGTTATCTCATCCGATATCTCAGGTCAGCAGAAATAATGCATTGTATTATTTATTTATTCCGAAGAAACAAAATCTAGTTACAATTGTAATTGATAGTTTTTAAGTTCAAGGGTGAGGATAACAACTAACAAATATAAATCTTCTATGGTCTATCATATTTAATTAGAACAATTTATATAAATTCTACAAATTAGAGAGAAATCAGTATATTTATCAGTATGCGTAGTTAGTTCATACTCATGATTTGATTGTGCTAACAATAAGGAATACATTTAATGTAAACTGATAATATGAAAAAGAATTATACGATAATAACAATGCATGCGTTCATAGGACTATTTCACTTTTACTTGTCCGTCAAATATTTTTCCTTTTCCATGCATGTAATATGCGTTAAAAAGTGGCCTGTCAATAAAACCGTATTATTATTATTATTACTTTACATCTAGCTAATTCTTAATTGCACATTAAAGTGCACATACTACCTTAATATCACAATCAAAAAATTATGGTTGGCTAGACATGAAATGCTTAATGGTATGATTAGGATTAAGACCAACTTGTGTTTAATCTATGTAGTGTGCGCATCAATATTCCCATTTACATGCTTAAATAATTTAATTTCTATATAGCATTTACTGTCACTAACAATAAGGCATACAATTATCATTTTACACATGGGGGTGTCATGTCCTTCAACTCTGAACTAGTAGTAACAGGTTTATTGTCACTATCACCGGGTCGCTTTTGAGAAGCTATTATCTTGTCTAAAATTAGAAAATCATCCTTGTCTGGAGTAAAACCTTCGATTTTAAACTACAAAAATCACAGAAAATTAAAAATTGACAGAAAAATGAAGTATGATATGCATGGCCATAAAGTAAAACCATTCCGTACCTTTCCAGAAGCTCCGAGAGAAACAACCAACGTTTTCCAGCTAACTTGGTCTTTGTGGCAGTTATTCTGAAGACGTACACTACGAGAGCCTATGGTGACATTAAAATAGCTATTTCCAGACAGATAAGCAACTATTTCCAAGTCATCGTAAAGTTGACTAGAGCTCGTGTATTCTAAGGACGGATTGAGATGTAAATCCTTATTTTCAAAAGTTAGGGGATGATGGTCTTCGTGATTTGCCAGCAACCAGATGCCATGCTTAGTACTCAGGTTCAAAGGACTCAAGTCAATTTTTGTATCTGCCACAACTTGGATTTCTTCTGTTGAAGTTGTGTTGAAATAGTGGAACCAATCGGAAATTTTCCAACCGTATAAACTGTTTTGAGATGTAATGCCATGGAGTGTAACATTTAATGGCACCGGAGCCTTGTGGGGATTACCTACACAAGTAGAAGTACAGAAAATTAAGCCCAGTAATAAAGTTAATGTTAATAATGAAAAATGACTCTTCATTGCTGTCAATTTGAAATATCTCTTTTAACAGTTTCAATGCATTCCCATCACAGGTATATCAATTTAACACTTAATGATGAAATTCGATACACAAGCGTCCTTTTATATACATGTCAACTATTTCAACCACTATCAAGTCCAGTATTAATTAGAACTACTGTCAAATATTTGATGTATGTACAAAAGATAACGTTACCCTTGCCCTTTAGTGATACACGCATTCGTAAATATTAGGTCGGAAATCGTGTGAACTGTAACACATGATGATCATGAGAACCAAACATAAGGACAGTTCAGAAGTTCTTTTATTTGGTTACAATTGTGTAGTGTCACTGTGTAACCTCATTTTAGTCTATATATTTCAGGTGAAGTAGTAGTATAGTATCAATTACTATTACTAGCATCAATCACAAAACTAATGTTGTATTGTGCTTAGTGCATACACCTACTTTACTATACAGATGACATAATATTATCTTCTTAATTCTTGCCAGTATAGCAATTAGCAATAGTACATAATTAATGTTAATGCTACCAGCAAACAACGTTATTATAATTCAATGGTCAAGTTCAAGTGGCAGGGTAAATCAACATTAAAAGCGCATCACAGATAAAATTGAAGTATATGTATCTCTTCATAAGCTTCTCTTTCTCTCCTCTCTAACGACCTGTTAATTGGTAAAATAAAAATAAAGGAACCTTCAGTTTTGCACGCAAAGGATTAAATGAGAAGAATGAGAACTAAGTTAGAAGGGATGTCGCAAGAACATCGTAGTCGTAACGTAATTGGAATACATAAACACTATAAGGGCAAGGCAGATTTAAGAATTATGTCTTAATTTAAATGTGACACGAATACACATAAAATAGTTGACATTATTAGTTTTAATGCTCTTCGGATTATTTGTTGGCCCTTATAAGGGCCTATTGATTGTAAGACTATAAAAAATAATCAATTAGATAGTCAAATGAATGAATTAAATGTGAATTAGTGTCATGTTTTCGTCAATTTCAAGTAAGTAGACATCGGAAAAGCTTTTATTCGCTATCGGAAGCAGCCTTTTCGGCGTTTTCGGTGGCAACCTTCACTTTCTTCTTCGGCAAAAGAACAGCTTGGATATTTGGCAGGACACCTCCCTGGGCAATGGTAACGTGAGATAGAAGCTGGTTCAGTTCGGCATCGTTCCGGATGGCCAGTTGGATGTGTCGAGGAATGACGCGTCGTTTTCTATTGTCCCGAGCTGCATTTCCGGCGAGTTCCAAGATTTCCGCTGTCAAATATTCCAGCACCGCAGTCATGTAAACAGAAGCTCCAGCCCCAATGTGTGGAGCATAATTTCCCTTCTTCAGATGAGTTCGGATACGACTGACTGGAAATGCCAGCCCACACTTCGTGGAAATCCTGGTCCTCTTAGTTTTTTCCGCCTTGCCTCCACGTCCTCGAGCACTCATCTTCAATTTCGTTAATCAAAGATTTAACAGTCTTCCTTTGAAAATGGATAATCCCCTTCTTTATTCCGGTAAAACTAATTGTAAGTGTTTGTCGGTGTCGGTACTCCTTCCTACTCTTCGGTTTCGGAACGAGCGAGCGATGAAACACTGGATGAAAACGTCTTCTTTCTGCAGCACACGTAATCAGATTAAACGCTTCACAGTACACGATGGGGTTTTTATAGTTTCCAGCCGAGTAGAATTGGAGGGTAGAGAGTAACGGAACTGATTCACCTCATTTGAATTATTTAGTAAAAATGTCCCCCGATAATTTGCATAATTTCAACAGAGGAAACGTTCAGAAGATGAGAAGCCTTAAAAATTGTATCGACCCCCGTTAACAGAAACACAAAGTACGCAAGCGAGGGAACGCGCTGAACTGAACAAAGCAATTACTGTTATTACTGTAACAGTTTGTATTTACGCGGTCTATTCATAATCTTTTAGAAAAGGCAATTTTTTCATGGAATTTGTTGATTTCCTTTGTTGCTTTCTTTTCTCAAGCTTATAAAGTGGAAGAAATGACAAACTGAAACTGAAGCATTCTGTATTGTATTCGTAGTTTAAAAAATCCAGGGTATTTGGCTTAGCGTCCAATTTGTCCAAAGTGGATAAAAATGAAAAAAATGGACCAAATAAAAGAATATTTTGTAAAAAGTATTGCAAAACTCTTAGAGAGAGAGAAGGAATTTCATTTATTTGAAATCATCGTCACAAAATTTTGTGATTGCCATTTGACACGATAATAATCAATATTAAAGTACTATATAAGTTATTTAAAAACAAGTTATTAATGTTTAAAATAAATAATAAATTAAACTTCATGGGTAAATTAAATTAGATATAATTAATAGGGCTTCCTGAAAATAAACAAAAAAGTAATAAACATTGCATATATTTGAAATATTTTTGTCCGTTTCATTAATTTTAACCTGACTCTTTTAAACTCATTGTATTTTATGAATGTATTGTATGATAAAAATTAAATTACAACAGGTTTATTGTGGGTTGCGGAAGTATTTTGTGACATAAATGGCAGACGGATATGCGGATGCAAGTTTGTAAGTATTCTTATTGGAAATATCATTTGTCTCATGTTAGGTCTTCAGGTGTTGTTTTAATTATAAATGACAATAATTCAGCAATAAAATGAGAATGAATAATTGCAGGATAACATTGTGGAATTGCAATTGGTAGTTCATATATAGCACATTTATTAATAATATTTACTCGAGCAAATATATTATTGTAAGCCATAATAAGCTGCATTGACAATAATTCACATACGCAACCATACCTCCTTAAAATTACATTACATGCACAATAAGAATTTCAGTTAATAAAGTATCTAGGTACAAGTACAAGACAAATTACACACATGGTATTATTACTTAAGGTTTCCAACACTAATTCAACATTTGCCTCATTTATCTCACTACGCATTAATCTACTATATCTACATAACTTAACAGTATTTACCATTTACAGATAACATTTATTTTATTTTTATTACAGGTAAGTACACATATTTTGTTCGCTATATAATGTAACTTGAATGAAAACAGTAAAGAGAAGAAGATGATGTTGCACACAAAATGTGGTACGACAACATGATTGGTTGTGAATAAAGTCATGTAACGCTTAAAGACAGTAACATGGTTCAATTAACAATGTTGCAATTAATTAATTGTGTTACTCAAGCTAGCAAAAGGGTTGAGGTATACAAATGACAATATTCTTTAAACTAATAAAAGGTGAAATGCAGTCTTTATAAGGAAAATTATTGAAAAACTCATGGCTAATCATTTCTTGATACTTTATAAATATTGCATTAGAACTCGTTTATGACTGTAGCAGCCAAACATAAGTAATTAATTGACACTCTCCCATAGCCAGTACATACGAATGTACTCGCCCAGTGTATTATTAAGTTTTGCAAATGCTACATGATTACTTACTGCTTTCTACTATTAGACTCCGTAGTGGCAATCGTCCTGACTCGTTAATTCTGTCAATTGAATACATCTATATAACGTAAAATTATTCAGTCGAAACATTCTTTACTAAACATCTTTCAGAAGGCCAAGGTTTAGCAACACGTCCACTAAATCTACAATGCTCAGCACATACTACGTATATTTGTACGCATAAAATTGTCTAAAATAATAATACATTATCTCAGGAATACTAGAGACAGTCAATAAAGATTCAGTTTAACCTTACTTTGTTATTTGTATCCACACATGAATATGTCTCAAATAATATTTGATCAATCAGGTTCATATTTACTGTGAACTGTGGTAGTAATAAAATACGGAGCTGCAGTTACTTTACCTTTAGGTATGTAAGTAATATTTTATCAAAATGCACAATATCCTTCCTTCTTATCCCTATAGACATTTATATGAAGTACTTTTCACTTTTACGTAGAATATTCTATTCTAAAGTAGCTTTACAGGTTTTATAGACTTTGTAAAATATAATAGCGTAAATAGTTACCACTATAAATGTATTTGGTAATTTTTTAATATATATATGTGAATTGTTACGACTAAATCGAGTCTGGTTGACTGCCAGAGATTCTCGAAGAATAGTAATTCAAAACTTCATATATGTGAATATACTGCTCTTTTGTTTGTACGCATCCAGCTCTGTCCTGTCGAAGTTTCATGACACACTTCGGGATGTCTACAGAATGATTAGCTTCGTAGGTTTTCATGGCTATATCGCATGCGACGATTGTTCCACTCCGACCTGTTCCAGGGCTGTGGAAATACACAAGGCAAAAAATACCATTTAAATCTCATTCAATGAACTATATAACATTTTATTCTATACATACACATGTTACTTAAATGTACACAATGTTTCGAGAGTTTTTACCTGCAGTGAACAAGGATTGGAGATGGCTCCTTTGTATACTTTCTCGCTTTAATGAGAAAATCAACAGTTGTACTGGATGAGCTTGGAACGCCTTTCTCAGGCCATGAATGGTACCACATATGGATCACATCTCTTCTTAGACTTCTCTCCATGTCCTTCAATTATCAAAGTTCGTGTTATGTAATGCCTTTACCATATTCCACATTAACACTGCATAGAGTGGTCGGGAAATTTATAATGACTTACTTTGATGACCAGGTACGAGGTTATACAATTTTCTGTGATATCACGTTTTTCTAAGGTAATTTGAAAATCTCCGTGAAGTTGACTGCAGTCTATTGTCTCAGAGCGTGGGTAATACTCAGCACATTTGGACTAAACAGAATAACAAGGAAAATTATTATATCATTATATAGCTTCGCTTACTTGGAAAAGAATTTAATTGTGAAGTAAAGAATAATGAATGTTCTTACAATTCCTCCTTCAGCAAAGTCAGTGACCATAAGAATGACTCGAATTTGCTGCTCCCACACCATTCTCCAAAAGTCAACAATGGTATCATCCAGTGGACCTTGAGTTATGATGTACTTTTTCGCTTCTCCGCTTACCCCCTACGAAATTAAACACATCAGATTATTGAACCACATTACCAAAGGAAATAACTCGTCACGTTTTGAATTAAAATATGATAATAATGTAATAATAATTACCCGAATGAAATTAGCATTGATGTAATCAGTGTTGGGCTGATCATCTTGAAACGTGAGCAAAACTCTTGAGTCTGGCATTGGAATTACATTTGCATATCTGTTTTTAGTTTCTGCCCCAACTGGAATGTCATCCAGAGTCGGATTAAGGTTGGGAATGGCTTTAAATTCGGATTCCAATCCAGACGCATCAGTCAACACAGAGGCGATGTTCGTTGCAGTCACTGGCCTTGACGGAGCATTCTAACCAAAAAACATTCACGGCATGAATATTTTAATAAGTTTACCTGAGATGTTATAAATGTGAAGGAGTGGAACGAAAAAGGCATGCAATTGTATTCCTATACCATTTATATGATACATCTGAGATATATTTATAAGAATGAGTGAAGTTATAATAATTGTGAAGTGTGTGCTTACAGGGTCATCGAAAGCAGCATTGGTGTAAGAGCGTTTTGATCCCCTCAGTCGCTGTTTGCGTCTAAAGCTGTTGTACACGGAGATGTTGTCTAAACTGTAGTCATCAAGTGTCACAGGTGTGCAACGCTTGGCAAACTTCGTTTGAGCTTGACGATGTCGCATGACCAACTATGTGAAAAAGAACACAAAAACAAAATAATATTATAATACTGTCACTAAACATTTACATTACAACAATTCTCATACATTCCTTTGCGTGACATTATTATGCATATAGGTACATCTTGTGTGTCTAAAACATTTCTTGGCTATGTGTAGTTGCAACCTACGCGCAAATAATATTTTTAGCTTATAGCAGAGTACAAAGGTATTTTCTATGTCGACATGACAGGGAATTACTCAAATCGTTGTTTCTGTTTCCAAATGTCGTCGGCAACATAAAGTCTCATCACAGACATTCTTTGATTCATACACTATATGTGTGTATATATCATATCATACAATGTGTGTAGCCCATCAATTTTACATTCCCAACTTTTTTACTTAAGCGTATCTCATACACTCATACAAACGTATCTACCACAGTACAACTTTTATATACGCAAATCTATTATGGATAAGTTAAAAAAGAATGAGTTATGTTTACTTTCATGGAAAATACATGATATTGCTATATTAATTAACAAGATTTTTCTAAATTTAGATTTGATTATTGTTATTTATAGCCATAAAATTGGATTATGCATTGATTGCATTGTATAAAAATAATTAAAATTGTAACTGCGTGTGTCATCTTCAACCTTACAAGTTTCACTTATTGTATGTGCTTTTAAATTCCACAATTAATGACCATGTTATCTATTTTGGTTGGATTGTGTTTTTTATACTTACATGGCATAGTTATGCTTATTAATGTACATTAAATGAATACCTACACCATATTATAATATTTGAAGCATGTGATTGGTGTAGCTACTCCGGAAAACATTTTTTGGAGTAAAAGTTGTATTCTATCAAATATGCTTTTATCCTCATAATAATCATAGCGAAAGAGAATGAGAACTTTTTTGGAGTTCCATATAAAAAGTAGCGTTAAATAAAAGCTGTAACGCAACAGAAGAAGATAATGACTGAAAAGCGTCTGATTCTACATAGACGGTGGTTCAGTGTAGTGTAACTATAAAATGAAGGCATTTATCGGCAATTGTATATTTTGCATCCATCATAACAGGTTAACAAGCATGTGAAAATCATCTGCCTTTATTCACAGAAGAATTATAAAACTATTGCAATTCCGAGTTGACTAGATAGAGAATTTTATGAAGACCGTGTCTGTGAGTGTGTAATCTTTCTAGAACATATCTGTAATTGGACAAGAAAAGATGTGCAAAAAACATAAACTACTTAGATAACTTTGAGATACTGCTCACATAAAAAACGGATAATATGTACTCATCACAGACAGGCGCAGAGTCACGGTCTCACATGCAATAAATGTACCTAAATAGCTATTGTAGTAATTCTGAATATATTAGATGATTAGATGCAAAAGATTTACACAAAAAGCCGACAATAATATGCAGCTCTTAAGATTAGATTGCAAAAAAGACGCAAAAATTCAGACTTATTCGTGTTATCTGCACATCCATATCGTTTCATGCCATTACGTATGTAAAATTTATTGCAATATAGATTAGCTATGAGTTAAAAATTCCTAGTTTCATTTCAATTGGCTGTTTTTCAAATAAAACTGTGCTAATTTTATTGTAGCTCGTGGAAAACTGCATGCTGCTTGTCTTTAGACGTATATTAATCGTATTTTACTTATATTACAATAAAAATGAAATACAAATAGGAAGATTCTCATTTTTTCCAAGTGAAGATAACATCCCTAACAACTTTCCATTTAGCAGGTCTATTTAAAAATGATAACTCAAGATACTTCCGTATTTCTTTTAGTAAATTGATTTTCCAGTATTTACAATGAGTCTCTGATATATAGAGAAATGTATGCAGCTCAGACGAGAAAATGATGAATTTTTCATCGAGTATATACGATAAAAGAATTTTTTATATACAGATTTCCTTTTGCAAATTGCAACGTTTGATTGAAATAAGAAAAACGATTTCATGGTTTATTTTATTAGTACTGTTACCATTTTACGAGTATGAAAGGGCGTACACACTAAAAAGTTTAACATCTGTGGATAGGATAGAGAAGTGAGTGAGTAGGTTAGTTACTACGATATTAATCTGCGAAGGTTACAGCTTTTCATAATTGTATATAGTCTCTCATTTTTTCTACATGATTGTCTCAAAGCATCTTTAAACTCCCAAGTTCACGTTCATCATCATAAATATTTGTTATATTATTACTATACAGAGCTATACACACGTATAGCTCTGTATACCTTAACTAAAGTTGGTTAATGCATAAATTAATAATTTTTATTAGCCTTCATTCGTCATAAGTCATAATCATACGCAATTACATATTTAGTATTATAATAATTACTGTTATAATAACATTTCAATCTTACCAACAGAACTCCCAACAAGAAAAGACACGCGGCCGCAATCGAGGCGATGGTTATGGCTGCAATTATTCCCGAATTCTCATCTGCAGGTTCCTGCTCAGAAACCAAAGGGCCGGCAATCATATCCACCCTCTTCACCTACAAACACACGCGAAAACCAAATCCAACAAAACGTTAATATTTTTATTCACTTCATTCACAAAATATTTCTAAAGTCTTAAAGATTCCTGCGTATGATTTTTCACTCGAAACGGTTAACAATGATTGCAAAGTAATAAAAGTGTCTTAAAATTTAATGCGGATACTGTCTGTTGTGTTGGGCCTGTGTATAGAGTTCCTTATACTCACAGCCTTTAGGTTTAAGTATGAGTAAATGGCATTTAGCAGTTCTAATAAACACATCTATTACGATTTCATTGGGCAGATAAGTTAAAATTAGCGAGTATCAAATCAAGATCATTGTGATTGCGATAAAATATTATACTAGCAGAATTCTGCGTCCAAAGCTGAACACTACCTCGTTAGATATCCCTAAGGAAAACATTGACCTACAATTCACACAGACCGGTGTAAGAACCAAGATTTCTATATTGATTTTTAAATCGCCAGTAAAAAGGAAGACTTCTTCTTGAGTGCAATAAAATCACTTAACACTCACTCCCATCACATTCACATAAAAACAAACCATAAAGCAAATCTTAAGTTCCTCTTTATACTAACCTCTTCCTCATAATTAATTCTGAGCCTGTCCTAGGCTAAGGCTGAACTCAAATGAGCTGAAGTAATGAATCTCATTGTCTCTGATTAAATTACCGCAGCAGCTTCTGCTTTACTCACTGTCAGCACTCGCTACATATTAAGCAGTATAAAAGAAGAAGAGCAGTAATCTACCTGTACAGATAGTACATCCATATAAGAACATGCGTTTACCTGCAATAACGGAATGTAATGCAAAATGTAAAGTAAACTAGTAGTTGCTCGTGCATAATGCATATTATAAATCATAGCGTGTGTGTACGGAACTGAACACATGTAAATAAAACTGAGGCTATAGGTGCTTATAAATATATACGATAATATTCAGCACTACTGCCGTGATTAGCACTATAACACACAGAGATACATTTATGTACACGAGATAAGTATGCGACTGCAAGGTTCCCATGTTCATCCTTTCTATTCATGAGTTTTTCACCTTGATTTCAGTTTTTAAAATTCGATTTCATTGACTCTATTCATTTGTAAGAACAACAGAAACTTATTATTAAGTACAAACAATGTAAATAAACAATAACAAGTTATTCCTCCATTGTTCCTCAAATATTTTCATACAAATCCTTCTTTTTAACTCTTACTGTCAATCATTTTTGTTGTGGTTTACTAAATGCTAACAAACTACACTGCACACACACCAGGCATCTTTTCGTGTATGTATAGCATTATCATCGTAATAACAAATACTATCTCCTCCTGCTGTACATTTATGGAAAATGCATTTGTACAGTTACATATTTGCACAATGACTATGTAGGTAAATAAAGAAGAATGACAATGTCACTCTCTAATGTTATTGTCCTACACGAGTGTTACATTGAATAGAACTTACCAGTGGGAAAAACATGCTTCCGCTCGTTGTGTTTCTAGTCCATAGCTCCAGGAAGGACTCGGTCAACTCTCGATCAAAGCTCCCATTTTTGTTATTGATGAAAAAGTATACGGGCAGCAACGGATTTTTATCTTTCGTGCCTTTGCCACTGCTAATTTCTGTCGAATTGCTTGTTTGATTGAATTCTGCTCCAGTTTCTTGCTCCGCACTTCGGGTTTTGCGCTCTGTTTTATTCGCCAGTTGTTGACTGGCAGTTTTATTGCTGAAACTTATGCTTTTTCCAGAAAATGCATCAGGATTGACATTTATAACGGTAGAGTTGGCTATTTTGCCCGGGGTCAATGAATTGGGTGCAGAATTCATGTCGCTGCAGTTCGCCTCAGTAAGAACGATTATTTGGTTAGGGGCAACATTCCTGAAATGGAATAGAAAGCAAGATTCAATTATGTCCTTTCAACTTATTTTTATTTTTGTGGTTTGATTCGTTTGATACTGCCATGAATCACTTAACAGTTAGACGAGCTATAACCAAACTCATTCACTCCCATATTTCACTTTGTGTGTTTGATAGCATGCATGATAACATCTACACAAATACAAAGTCGTAATTATGTTCTATATCGCTGTTATATTGTACTAGAGCAGTATGTAATAGTAGCAATGACATATCAGCAGAGAGAATTGAAGTATTCTCGTGGAGTTCTGTTTGTATCATGACTACTGGCACCATAAACCCTTTTAAGGATATATAGGTTGACTAGTCTCCAAATAGTAGCACCACGCTGAGGTAAACAGGAATAAGCCAACACAAATGGCCATTTATACAAAAACAAGTATGAAATGGCTATATCCGTCGGTATTACTGTTTTTACTGCAACAAAGATATTCCAACAGATAATACCTCTCGTTGATTTATACAGGCCGTAATTGGCATTCCAGAAATTGCATTCATCTCTGATTTTTCTAGTCGAATTTTTAAGTTTGCCTATAGTAAGAGAACGCTTTAAGGTAACGTAACAAGCGTAACACATTTACGGAAGTTTTTATTACCATATTAATTTTGTAGCTTTGGTCAGTCGAGATGAAAATTAACAATTTTCTGCTTCAAGCACCTGTCTGCAGTAAGTAAGCATATTGCACTCAAATACGTGACCACCTTACATTGTACACACGTATATTTTCTATTCTACTACAATTCCTGATCCCTGGTACATATTTTCAACACATTCGTAATAGTCTTGTGAGTACAAACGTACAAGTGTAATCAGGAGGCAATAAAACAGAATTATATTTATATTTACATCCTACTTCTTATTAGCTATTAGCCACATGTATTGTGTCTGTGTGTTTGATGTGTATAATGTGTGTACCTATACATAATAAACATTGTAGCCTAAGCTCTAAGTACATGTGCATATGGTATTTGTGGCACATGCACATTACAATATGTAGAAATGGTAATTTACTGTTAGTAGTGAAACTTTTGTCCTTTTCCGTATCATATCATTCATTCGTCTCACATTCCCAATGCAATTTGATATTATATTCTTATGTCAACCTAAATTGCCTCCATAATGATGAACAAGCAATGTTAGTAGTTATGTAATGAAGTCTCACGATCAAATGAAACGAAATTTCTGCAAGATAATAAAGGACAGTCATGCACGTACTCTACAAGGTATCCGCACGTAAACGCAGTTTCATTGTGCATATCTTACAAATATTCTGTTGCAATGAAAAAATCTCATTTTCAGAACAGTTTATCATCAACCTACATGCATAATCATTTGGATACTAGCAGATAGTTCATGTTTATGTACATGAACTAGAGTGAGAGAACACGAACACGTTGCAAATGGCAAAGGATAACTGTGAGAGATTTTTGGCAGAACAAATAGAACCTTCCTAAGCTATAATATTCTCAATACTTGACGAAAACTCTATGCAAAACACCTCGTACTGTTCCCCAAGCACAAGTCTTGTCTATTTTTATATTTCATGTATTTTATAAACACAGTCATCAGAATAAATTCCTATCCACCTTACACATGCAGCTCGTGAATTATGAACACCTGAGAAGACTGAGAACTGTATTTAGGCATCTTCTTTTATTTTAAGCGAGTCAGGCATTTGAATTCCTTTAATTGCTAAAATCTTCATATATGTAGATATTCTACATTCCAAAAAATTGCGTAATACTGTCTCAACTTTGTCTCTGAGTTGAAAAAATGTAGCTATAGGTAAACATACATTCATATTCATGCTCTATATACATTAGATAATTAAATGTAAAAAATGTAAGCCTCAGCTTCACTTTAAATGTTACTGTGTGTTATACTGCACAATATCTATGTGAATGTGAGTCAATGTGAGACCATGAGAATGTACAACTGAACTGCTGCTACTGTTACTGGGTCTATTTGTATTACAGCGATTCCTGCGTATTACTACTAGCAGTTCTTGCTAAGTTATATTTTACACACACATTTTATTACTTCTAAACCTTTAACTAACTGATTTTTAATTAGGTACTCCCTGCGTAAAGAGTTCTCTTGTTTATTTGCAAATAAATGGTGGGGCTGTTGTTTGTAAGATGCAGCCCTGTAAATCCTTTACAAAGAGATTTTAACTGTTCATGTGTGTTTGAGTTTAGACATTCAGAATAATTTTGAAGACGAATTACACCTTACAATTACTGCAATGAATTGTAATTGTGAGCCAACACTTAAGATTTGGGTTTACAAGATGATTTAAAGTCTTAAATGGACTTACATCTGTTGATCCGCATAGACCGTGACAATCATATCTTTAAACGAATTCAGATTGGAGCAAAACATCGCTCGGGGCATATCCAAAATCATTTTCACAAAAATGGGAACAGCAGGCTGGTATCCTTCAAGATTACTTTTATTGCTGGTTTTTTCTTTGGCCGCATCCTTGCCATTATTGCTCTTATCGCTGATACCACTGTCATTTCCTACTTTAGCACCGTCTCCCTGCCCTTGTTCCTTTCCATCAGTCGTAGACTTATTTTGCTCTTCTTCGCTAATTTCATTTTCTGCATCGTTCCCAGGAGTTGCTGCCGTGGTAGTGGTGGTGGTAGTAGTAGTTGTAGTTGTTGTTGTCGTTGTTGTAGAAGCGGTGGTTCCTTCGCCAACATGGGGAGTAACCCGAGGTGGGAATTCAGTGTCCATTTCTGGAGTGGAGAAGCCCAATTCCTGATCTGTAAGGAAAGGTGTTGTACCAGTGGTCTTGACGTTCATGTTGGAACTGGCAGTTCCAAGTCCGGCAGCGGTAGTGGTGGTTTTATTGCCTAGAACAAGGACCATAGATTTGTAACCAAGATTATCCCAATAGGATGAAGTGGTGGGACGGATTTGTTGTTGCTTCTTGGCAAGATCGCTTTCATCTTGGTGGTGAGGGGGAGGCTCTGATGTTTCCTCTGCCTCGTTATTATCGTCTTCAGGAATAAAATAAGAATAAGTACTTGAAGATGTAAAGGCATAAGAACTAGAAGTGAAATAAGGATGTTCAACTTTTGTATAATAAATACTTTTGAAATTTTTACTGGAGATGAGGGGAGTGGTCGGGGATGGATTGACAGGTGCCATCGTTGAATGACCATCGTCAAGTTCAACCTGATCTCTATCGGATGTGGTATTAAAATGAGTGCCATGGTCATGTCCATGATCAAATTCATGGTGGTGGTGCCCATCCTCATCTTCCTCATGTTCATGATGATGCTCTTCTCCGTGTCCATCGCCAAATCCATACCGAGTTGTGTCCACATGACCAGAGGAGTTGCCAAAAGTGGAAGTCTGAATAGACACTTGCTGTTTAGATTTGGAGAATTTGTACGGCTCATTGGGAGTGAGCGAGGACCCAACCTCTGAGGACACGAGTGGCAAGTGTTTTTCTTGAGAATCCCCGCCCTGATATGTTATCGCAGAAGAGGACGTCACAATGGTTGCTGGCAGAGCTGGCGTTGCATCCAAAATTGAACTGAGATGCTCGTCAACGTCAGGATTGCTGGCAGCTGCCTTTTGTTCTTTATTTGCATTCGAATTCGTAGCATTTTGATTGTTTTGATTGATTGCAGATGTGGGACGAGAATCTTGACGAACTACATCAGCAGCAATTGTCGTCGTCGCTTTTTCTGATTCTGCATGAAGCACAGTGCGTGTTACCGTAACGGTGACAGATGCGCCATCCTCAATATTCTTTACTAGTTTTTCCTCGCTGGTTCCACGGCGATGTTCATCTTTGTCACTTACACTTCCGCTTTCTTTTACAACAGGCCTCAAATTGGAGTCCGTGTCTTCTGGGAAGTAGTCACGGTATTTTGGAGGCAGTGGTGTTGCAGATTCGTCATCAGTCAGAGATCCTTCTATGTAAGTGTCTATGGGTAATCCTGTTGAGCTTTCTATACTCGAGTGATAATACTCTGTTGTTGTTTCAACGTCATCATCTCCATAAGAATCTCTGTGAACACCAAATTCCTCGCTGTAGATTCTTCTAGAGGAAACTTCTACATCTGGGAACCTGTAGCGATAGACACCATTTGAGACGCTAACTGACACCGAAGGATTTTGTTCGTAAGCAGCAGCATTATCGGATGCTGCGGCGGCGGAAATTGCATTCACGGATAAAGCTGAGCTGACAGTAGGGGCAATTAACTCTAGAGACTCTGGTGTTGCAGAAATTATGTTGGATGGTTCTTGAATGGTCGGGGAAGAAATATCTACATAATTCAGAGAAATTGCGGGTCTTCGCGAGGTCACTTTGATTCTGCGAACTTTGAATGGATGAGGAGGTGAGGGGGAAATTGATAATTCGGAGTTGTCTGAACTTTTGATTGACTCGCTGATTGTCGTGGGACTTCCGGTGGTTGTTGTGGGACTATCACTGAGTATTACAGGTTTCGGTCTCTTCCCGCGAATACCTAAACTTGTTAAGGGTCTACTGCTGATTACGATAGAATTATTATTGCTACTGGTGCTTGTGCTACCACTATAATCTTGACTAGGAGGTATAGTTGGTTGTTCACTATTGGTAAAATTATTGTTAGAACTACTCGTGGACTCTTCGAATCCCACCACATTGCTATAACTCGTCGTGTTTCTACCTACATGTGGAATTTTACGGCGTTTCACAATGCGATTGTAATTCGTCGGATTGTAAGATATCACAGATGATGTCGGACGAGCTCGCAGTAACGGTGCGTTACTTTTACTCACATTGCTACCACTAAGGCTACTGTTATTGCTGCTGCTAAGAACACTATTTGCGCTATTAGTGCCGATTCCTCGGATTTTTGAGCCGAAATTACGCCCCGTTTTGTTGATGAGTTGAACGGAAAACGAGGATGGTGACGTTATGGGATTAAGTAGAGTAGGAAAGTTTGTGGTCGTTTCGCGAGCTTCTCTTTCATCGAAAATACTTTCAGATGCTTCATTATCCTCCGCAGCAGTCGTGTCAACAACACTTTCCAAATCTTCTAACGAGGAACGCGATTCGGATAGTAGTTTGTCGTATAGATCTTCGATATTTTCTGTGATATCCGTTGGATTCACTTCGTCATCCAGAGGATTTTCCGTTGTAGTTCCTTCATCTGACACAGAGGAACGGTATGTCGGCGATACAGTTGGTAAACTCACTCCATGGCCGTAAGACCACAGTAAAGCCGCCGAAAATAACAGCCATAGCCCTAAAATTAAAAAATTGATTCAGTTAATATTTGCAAGAAATTATTTCATATCCACTTTGCTGTCTTTTAATTTCATCCATGACTTTTTTACACTAAATACTAATATTACTACATTTAGCTTAGTTAGGTGGTATAATGCATCTGGCACCATTAATATCATTATTTGAGTTGAGTCTACGCAATTATTCTTATTCAACACTCAGAATCATCATTGCTGCAGTAAAAATTGCGAATTGTCTGAACAAAACCAATTTCATGAATTTGAAATGATTAGCATACAGAAGACTGATTTGAGATTTCATAATCATTAACAGACTAGACGGTAAGTGAGTTGTAGCTTTGGTACCTCGTACCTCCAGATATTATTATAAGTGCAAGTATTTATGTAAAGAAGGCTTTGGCAATTTTGGAAAACATGAGTACATTACATGACAGTAATGGTAGGTTGAATCGATTCCACGACAAAAATGAGGCTTACAATAGCGCTGAAACAGCTGTGTTATACTTTTACACTAAAGTTGCACTATTTTTCCTTTCTTCCTTGGTTTTCCCGATGAATGAATTTGCTGCGTGTTAGAAAATGGATTGAGACTATAATTCATGCCTGACAGAATCTTTTGTATCGTAACTGCAAGTACAAACTCCATGCTGCTGCGTCAATCTACCTTTATAACTTCTACTTAACGTTCGTCTAACTTGCATTATTGTATAGTTATACATAGTCGTGTAGTATCTGTATACGGGTACATCAGACCTACTATTAGCCAAGTATAGGGAATAGCAATAATAGTAATATTGTTTAGAAGTCTCATCTTTCTAATAATAATATTATACTCTACTAAAATAGACGTGAATATAATAATAATGGAACATTATGTTAGAGTAGGTTGATAGATTTATTTCTGTACATATAATTGGAATCTGTCTTTATTGGCTGTAGTATATAATGTATACTACATCCAGTCTAAATGGGTAACAAGTACCTATATCTATTACTGCTATACATACCTAAAGCCAAATAAGCCTAAAGGTACTCTTTGTGGAGTTTTGTACAGATGTTGATGTGCCTAGGAATAATAAGGGCAGAATGAGTAACAATGGAGGATTGCAAATATATTTTTACGTTGTGGTCTATTTATTGCAATCTATAACATCATCGTCTCCTCTTCCCCAACGTAGCTTGTGATTTTATACACAGTTTCCGTGTTATTAATGGCATAAATTGAATTTGAACAAAATATTATTCTCATTTCAGCTGACTAGTCGTAGTAATAATCATGCAGACAAAATTACTATAATAAAACGCATCAAATTGACTAAAGGGCCAAAAGTCATCAAAGGAAATAATTCCATGCATTGCAACACCGAATCTTTGTGGAAGATGGGTTGTAGCTGTATTGTAAACAATGTGCACTAGTTGAGCAGCCTCTTCCTGGTCTATTAGCTTTTATGATATCAAAACGCTGTTACTTTATCCTCATAATGACAAAACTACGTGAAATGAATCCTTATAGACCAAAATGGTTGCATGCGTGTAACTGTATATTCATAACAGCATAAATACCAACAGTGAATAGAAAAGTGACAAAAGAGCAAAAATCTCCCTGTCAAATTTCAATATATGTAAATTGTAAATATATGTAACCTATACTTTACTCATACTAATAAATTACTTGCAAAACGTGAGCAGGTAATACCTATGTGTGTATAGGTATTCTTATACTGTCTACGTAGTACTTTAGTGTGGCACGTTGTTATTTATACATTAAAAAATTAGCATTTATGTACTAGCATGAGAAATTAAGTAAATTGCTCGTATGATACGAAGGGTACAATCTATATTTACTGTACAGTGCCTTAGGGTAATTTGAAAATAGCAATATCATTAGGAAAGTGTTACATATAGATTGAGAAAAAATCCAAAGAATTTCGCTTGAAGGGACATTCTGATAAAGCTCCGTTTCTCTTCCTACTTTTTTCAATTTAACTGCAAGAAAATAGCTGTGTGAGAAAAAATGTGTTTGCAACTGTCAAAATGAAACCCACGACGAGTATAAGTATCTAAAACAAGAGCGAAAGAAATGATCTGAATGGAAATGGCAGTCCTTGAGCTTTTTCTCAAAATTATTAGGTGAGTACGGTCTATTGTATTGTAGAGCACAGTTTGTACATTAATGAAGACAAATGTGAGAGTAATTAACGCACACATTTATCTTGTTTTTATTATGCATGCCTTCATTCAACCAACATAACAGGAGCAACCTAATTAATGACTTACTTGTTCACCTTTTTCCCTAGAGAGATTGCAAAACACTCCATACAGACACTTTGTACACTAATAATATTCTCCGTATAAATTACAACACATACTGCATGTGCATATTCCACGTACACTTCTGACTACTGCTATACTATTACCTTATCTCTGAATTCTTGATTTACATTTGTATTACATGACAATGACGCTACGAAAATTGTCGCGTTTGAAATTTGAGCCGTCTATCCTGCTCTTTATAGGCACTTGTACATTTAATGGTTACTTAGTAAGTGAGAAGTTTGCCCTTGATTTAGAAAATCAACACAGGTCCGCTAATATTGACTATCTTGTTGTAAGACGAGAAAAGAGAAGCATGTCAAAAAGTAATTAGTCCAATCTACTCGTCAGTTTTCCTCATGACCTGAAGAGTACACAGCCAAGGTATGTGGCCAAGTCTTGTGTTTATGTTCCAAGCTAATTGCTAAATAGAGTTAATTTTCCTCTCTTATTATTATTATTACCCCTTACACGTTTACTCCGCTAATTTACATGTTTCGCCAACCACAATCGTGTATCATCGTTGGCGTCGACAATGAAGAACTTTTCTGGCTCACAATGCACTTCTTTCTTGTAGGGGGCTGTGTACGTAATGGCAATGGTTCCACTAAAAACTCTCAAAATTTTGCAAGTCACTGTTGACGTAGGAATAGTGAATGAGAATACGAACGCTTACGTACACAACTCCTAGGATTCCTCTATGTCGCCTCAAAATACCATGACACGAAGACTTTATACCTGAATAATTGCTACTGCTTATAATATGCTTATAGGACATTCACAATGCAAATTCTAAATCTTGCTACAAAAACACAAAGCACGTCAATACAACCTCTGTTTCCTTTTTCACTTTATCATTGCATTACTATTTCTAATACCACTACCTGTCTTCTGTATGCTAAATGTCTCTTTTGATTTCTACAAAAGATCTACGAGTCGAAAGAAACTGTCATTCCAATTTGGAACATAAATGTTTAAAGAAAACAGACACTATCGTCAGTGTTTTTCATGCGGCGGTCGTTGAATGGCAAATACACGAACATTCACCATCATCCTTGTTGTCGTGCAATAAGTAGATAATAGTCTCGGATTACAGTCTTGGCCAGCAGGTAAGTACTAAAACTATATAATAGTAAAAGTCATATACCTAAATATAGATTTACTTATGTGTATACACACAGATGAGATATCTAAATAAGTTGAGACTTCATACAGACGACAAAGAACTGCAACTTGTTGCTACAATAGAAATGAATACAACTGTGTCCGTAGAAAACACCACGACAATCGAAAACATACAGGTAAAAAGGTCTACATGGTTTTTATCCTTTGTTGATTGTGTGATGTCTCCTGGCTATGCATTACACTTACACAGATACACGTAGAGCTCATTATGTATTGATAGCAGTCTTAAGCCACTATGGAATCATTGCAATCACATATACAACACGTACATGTAAGTGGCTCTGCACAACAATCAAACACCTCTGTAACAATGATACGGTGTGTTTTACCATGCGGTATGTGCCATTTATGTATTAACTATTAAAGTGCGTTGATGCAAATGCAAACGTCAAGATTGGTCGCTGTAGTAGTAAATAAATAACGGTGCAATCTAGGACAGACTTTCTGTCTGTCACTTTAAACTCTGAAGATTAAATTACCTGTGTATATGTTGTAGATGTGTATAATGTGGCTTTGTACATGCAGTTGCATAGATTTTACAATTATTCTTGTAGCAAATATGCCTTAACAGAATAACCAGAGAACTTTGAATTAAATCTTCACAATGCGTTTACGAGACATCACATTATACGCAATTCGATTTGCAGCGCAATTGTACTTACACATCTCATTAAAAACTGAAAAACAAAGTATAAATCGAGTTTCTGCTTTAGACGTGACATGTGTGTCCAAATCTAAGCAGCTATGCAAATTAAATTCACACAGTAAGGTAAAAGAGGTACAATATAAGTCTTAAGTACAGTCCTTAACGTTCACAGATCTTAAAAGATACATGTACCTCTATAGAATAATGCATATTTCATTTTATGCGTTTCTTTTGTAATAAAAGGAAAAAGAAAAATTGCACTTACACAATAGAATTGTCCGGTTCATTTTCACCGACTGAGGTATTTATACGAAGAGACGAGAGAGTTGAGAATAATAATCGTGGAAGTTATTACAACTGAAGAATATGGGCACTTTGAGATTGCGTTGTTAATTTTTCCGAAATGAAATCAGATCATGAGGATGGTTTGATGATGATGATTATCAAGTCCAACTAGATACATTGTTGTGGTGCATTCCTAAAGCATCATTATTATTCTTCTCTGTATATTACATGAACAACAAGGGTTTTATTATCGTTGACTCATATCAAACTCACAAACAAGTGCAACCCGCAGAGAGCTTCCCCAGCAGAGCAACGGTAAACAGTTGGAATTTATAGTGTCGTCTGTTTTGCCGAAGTACACGAGAAGTTTAATGGACTCGCCTTTTTTGCGATGATGCGTTGACTTGACTCACACGAAACAGCAACACAGGAAATAATATTATCTCTCTTCTGATTTAGTGGTGGCTGACAATTGTGCAGAGTGAGTCAATTTGTCTGTCTCAAAGCCTCTCTCTCTCTCTGTCGTCGTGTTTTCAGGTTTTGTGTTCAGCTTACTCAGGTAGCTTATAGCATTTAGTGTCCGTGTTCCCAAACAAAGAACCCTTGGGCAGACAGGAGCAGAAGTACAGGCGGAGTATTGGCAAATCTTGAAGAACTCTTATTATTGTTATTGTAACAGTGACTAATGTCGATAAATTTGCTACAAGTACAACAACAACAACAAACGCTAAGCCAACTTTCACGAGGTGGACAAAAAACACAACTTGGTCTGCCTAGGCTCATTATCAGTCCTCTTCAACATATTCGCAATATTCCATTGCAGTCCCAGCAACACAAGTTCCTCTTTTCCTTCTTCTTCGAGATGGATTTAACGATGGTGGAAGTAACAAGTGGATTTCTGCGTGTGGAGAAGTTCTCGTAGCTCAAATCACTCCATTCCCCTTTTCATTGGACCTAATGACTGAACACTACACAGATTCACACTTTGTGTAGCGACATTTATTTCTCAGCGAGTATTAATCTTCCCTGAGCGATCCAATCCACCAAATTTATGTTGGACTTGCGTGTGGAGCGTAGTAGAAGAGTGAATTCGAATAAAAGAATGTGTACAAGCTTTAAATGCCTCCAGGTGTAATTTTATGCTATGTTCTACAGCTTGCTTTTAGTTTACAGTCTTCAGTTGATAGAAGAAGTAAAATGGAATCACTGCTGTAAGAAAATTTTCACTTTTGTTCACGTCCCAGTATCAAAAGGCGAAGAAACAATGGATTATTATTATTAGCGTTTCGCACTGTCTGCACTCGCTGACTGACTTCTTCTTGTTGAGACAGAAACTAAATGAAAATTGAGAAAATTAGTGGAATTTTTGCCCCAATGCACTTCTGTTGTGTACAATTAGAATGTAAGTACAAAGCGTTAAAGGATTATACAACAACTTACAGTTAAATCGTTTTTCCACTACTAAATTCGCTTCCTTCCTTCCTTCCTGTCTGAGAATGTAATGGATTGACAATTCTACCATTAGTAGGTACTTCAGGTACTAAAATAAAAGCGAATCCAATTTTACAACTTGCCACACTACAATTTAAGGTACTCCATGGCACAATTTGTTGAATCTTTTCTTTTGTTTGTTGTTTTATAATAATAGGACGTACAGAGGTAGTTGTTAGTGTGTTACGAGAGAGGATTTCGTTATTACCTTATTTTTCTTTAGCTAAAAATCAGATTGCCACATCAATAATGCATTTCCTGCTAATCACGTCTTTAATTGTAATGGGATTTGTGTGTGGAATAAGAAGTGTAAGACAGAAGTGAAGAGAAGAGAATGGATGTAATGGACCAGAGTGGAATGTATGATTGCCTTAGAAGAATCGATTATCTTCTGCCTGTGTAAAAGAGACGGAATTATATTTGTCAGCCTGCTTCTTTTCCAACTAATTCCTTTGTTCTTTATTATCTTTTGCTTGCGCAGAAGATTAGAGGAAGTGGAAACGTCGTTTTGAACACAGAAGCAAGTATTTACCAACTGTATTGTTTGTCTGCCACTTCCAATCACAAAATCTTCATCTGCAACAACATAACAGCCCAAAAATCTTCCTTCCTTTTACGACGATTATTAAAGCCAATTCCTCTGTGTATAGGGCTATATGTTGTCCGCACACAACAAGAGAACAAGGAAAAACACACGAGTGACCAGTTACAAGCAGATTTATACAGTTAGCACTTTAAAGTCTTCTACCACAATGAAATACTTCTGAAGAACACGAAGAGACGCGTAATAACGCTTCCTACAACAACACCACGGCTACAACACAAATACAAATACACACAACAATGCAATTGCTATTTAGTATTCTGCATGTGAGTGCGTTGGTATGGCTTATTATATTATTAACATGTAGGTAGTAGGTCTTGTGTTTATCTTGCAGAAGAATCTTGTGTGTGTGTGTTTTGGTATCTCTGTGTGTTTGCTCAACGAGGATGAAGTTAAGGATGTGGAGAGCCTGTGATGATGATGAGATGAGCCAAGCAGGTTAGTCTTCCATCTGAAGGTATTTTCAGAGAGGTGGATGTTTAATTGTGTTTCGATGTGCAATGAAGAAACAGCACAGACACAAACTCTTCTTTAGCACTGTAATAAAAAATAAAAACAAGGTATTAAACAATTTTAATATTTCACTCTCTATACTCTCTGTGCTACAACACTAATGCAATCTGCAAACTAACCCCCACAACTTAAAGCTCCTACTTAAATATTGAATAGTCATATTTTCATCTGTACATAAAGCTATAGTATACATATATAAATACACTACGTGGGAGCCTATGGTTAAGTTTTGATGCGAGTTGAACATGAGTATTGTGTGTTAAGTGTACATAATAATGTTCTCTTTGCATTTTATCATGTAAAAATGGCTAATGTGTATTTTTAACACATAAGTACCAGGAGCATAGAATAGAGGCATAGGAATGAAGGAAGTATGGTGTATGGTTTTGCTTTTGCTCGATGATTTTCTTCAATACCATTTCAGAAGTTGCGGTGGGGATTTGTATTCTTTAGACATTAACCATATCATTACGATTGTCAATTTCGAATTTTTGCGATTTGAAAGTGGATTCTACATGTCGACAATCTCCTTGTAAGGAATATCAGATCTACACTCTTTTTCTGCATATACTTACAAAGAGAATATTTATTTTTAGTGCTATAATCTTATCCAATATTTTCTGTAATTCTCTTACCGCTGCTTGTACGCTAATACTGCTTCCTTGTAAATGTACCCGTATATGCACGCTATGGCTCTATGTAAAATTTAATGGCAGTATTAAAAATATCCTCTAATGATGAAAACGTAAATGACGAAAGATAAAATCGTGTTTGCAATTAAGTATTATGTATCTCAATGATGGTTAATTATTATCCTCACAGATGTGTTTCTTCATACTACTTAACTTACTTTTTAGGTTTCAATGAAACTAACAGCAAGAATGTGTAACATGCTTTATGGAACTTCGAATAAGATAACAATGGACATAAGTGGATGAGTATAAGAATAAGGAGGTACTTCAGTTTGTTGTATAGCAATAACACTAATCCTTCTTGACATTCTCTTTTCTTCGTGTATGATATCACAGTACGTGCATAGGGATTACACGAATCCTCTGCCAAAAGGATTCCAAAGAAATGCAATCTGTGATTGGAAGCACAATGGAGGACTAACTAAGTTGAGATTAGATAAGAATGAAATTAATCTGCATTGCACAGAGACTAAAATGACCGCTACATGGCATCTCTTGTTACCAAACGTAGAAGCTTGCACACACCTTCCTCTTAGGTACTTGAGGCAGTGCAGGGGTACCTCTTCATGGATACAATACACAACTGATCAAGTTTACCTTCGCCTTCACTTCACATTTCGCAGCAAGAAATTAACTACGAAATAATTCATTGCAACATTTTACTATCAACTATCCCAACTACCAGTACTACCTATAAGGTAGTAATTGCCTACTACTACATACTTAGCAATAGAATAATATTGCACTGAAATATTTTACATCTACATATATTTTATATTCTACTGTATAGATAGTTGCACATCCTTTTTGCATATTATGTACCTATAGTTGTACTTCTGATAACTTTTCGTAGTTGTACTAACTAGTACAGATGAAGTGTATAGTCTGTACGAGTTGTATAAGTAAAATACTTTGTATGCAGATAGTAAGGAAGGGGAAGCTTGTTTATGTCTCAGTTCGCAAATATTATGCATTGACTGGTTTGGCGAACGAAATCTACTTGTACTTACTGAATATCTTTTTTACATAGGTATAGTATGGTCACCGCAATCTTCGGGTACGTCGTATATGCCTATCTTTATAGGTATAGGCAAGAAATAGACAAAGGGTTGTTATCACACGTAATCCATGTTTTGCTTTACGTCACACTCACACATACCTTATAGCTATACGATGATCATTGAAATGAATCCGTTCGCTCAGTCTACCTTTCATGCTATTCTTGCTGGTCTACTGTATCAGCCATAATTTTTATCTCTTCAATAAGCAGAGCTATAAGCTCACTTTGGTTTCTTATGCTTGCAGAACGCATTGTACTTTTTACAACTACTATGCGTAGCTATTTATTTTTTCTGCTGTATATTTTATGTATATAGCTATTATATACCTGCCTATATTGTATTAAATCTAAATATCTGTATACACACAAATTTATATTCTTCCTGGCCACATATTTGCAACGTGTAAAAGATAAGCTTGAGTTGTTAGTTGACCAAACGCTATATAGGAATTGTCTGAACATCTTGACCAACTTGTTATTATAATGTTGTGTACTTCTTTGGTGTTTCTGTAGGGCTTTTATACGCATAGCGTCAGTGTTATTGGTATAGGACTACCTGTGTTATTTATTATCGTCTTATATTATGCTCTAAAAAGTTAGAGAATTTTCATGGCAATGAGTGTTTAGTGTAGATCTGTTAAGTATTAAGTGTTAACAGTTAAAGGAATCTAGAATTTTTTATTTACTTAATGGTAGTGAATAAAATTGTCAAATTGTACTTGACTGGACTCAAGGTACGATGTGTTGCTAAATGTACTTAAGGACACAACAATTATCATTTGGTTTCAACTTCCAAGCAAATAATCATATCATGCTACACAAAGAATTCGTCAAAATTCTGCAAATACTACAAGCACACACCCTGCTTACTCCCATGTTGCTAGATTAACTGTTGGCTATAGTATAGGTTTGTGTTGTGCATGTGTGCTTTGTAAAACATAACAGGGTTGTTACTTTTGCTCACTTAAATCTATTTGAAAATTTCAAAGCAACCTTAATTCTCATTGGAATGATTTTTATTTTTTGTGAAGCCATTACCATTTCAAATTAAGGCAATTTCAGTGCTAATTTCAATTTGATTTGCTTGTAGCTATTAGAATAAGTTTTATGGAATAGTCATAACTGTACTGAAGTGGAAAAGCCTTGAAAGTTCTTATTGAAGTTTTAATGCATTGATGTCCCATTTCAATAATTTTGTTTTTCATATATCATTGACTTTTCATGTCATGAACGCAAACAAAATATATACTTAGGTAGTAATACAATGAAATAATCCCTTGCTAAGTTTTAGCTTGTAATAAAATATTCTTTGGATTAACTGTGAATGCAGAGTATTAAGTCATTATGCGCACTCAACTGTGTTAAAGCCTTAAATTAAAACTATAAATGTCCCTCTACAGATAACATTTATTATTATAAAAAGTATAGCTATAATAGCTACCTATCAAATTATGATTTATTGCTTAAGTAGTACCTATCTAGTAATATCGAAAACAGGTAAATACTAGTTGCCTACACTTACAATAACATTACCTAAACCCATTTTATACACTCTGATGATGCTGGTAGAATATTACATTGGCACGTATTTCGTATACACATGATATTAAATTGGTTTCATCGTCAGGTTCATTACATAAAGTTCGCCCATACTCATAAACTAAGGATTCTTTTTGATGAGGATGACCTTCGCAGCAATCGAATGCTCATTTTCACCAGAAATCAATGAAAGTCCAAATAATTCAATTGGCTTACTTACTTAAAGCTTTGCGAAATTAAGAATAAATAATTTCAACATGCGAGTCTTCTTTTGTGACACACAATTAAACATTTGAGAAATATAGAAAGATCTTTAGTGAAATGCCTAAATGTATTCATGTAGTTACACTAATTTGGTATACAAAAATTAGCTCAAAATTCTCAGGACAAATTGTGTCCTAGTAGGGCAACCTGGGGTCTGTTTACTAATGGGGTCGGTCGGTTCACTAATACGCATGTTTTTATAGGAAACACTCGATGATTAGCTTCAAAATTAATTTTTAAAATTACATACATATCATTTATGCTTATGTAATTTATCCCGAATTCACTGAAAAGTATTAGCAGACGAAAATATGTTTTTTCACCTCGTTTTAGCATTATTTTGTACAAATATTTTTCACAGAATTTCGTTTATTTCTCGAGGGAAAACATGTTAGGGTAATTTTTCTTTTTACTGTATAATCCTTATGCATTCAGGATTAAAATTCAGCTATCGCTATCACTCTAGCCAGTGTGGTCGGTTGACTAACATTACTAGTGTTAGTCAATCGACTCCACTGATGGGGTTAGGTTAAACGTAGTATTAATTAAATAATGATATAAGTGCATCACTTGGCAAAATACATAAATAAATGTTATCGCAAGCACTGTGCTACCAGCTACCTAAGGAATTATTCTCTATAATTAATTTTACTTATTACGTCCAAATTAAAGACAGGGCGTCATCTAAACGAAAAGTTAATCAACGAACCGTACGTTCCCCCTATATTCAATTCACGTTGGGTTGAAACTAAATTCCATAGTCTGATCATCATCATCCCTGATATTGGATTCATATTGCCAAATCATTTAGTTACAATAAGCCACGTCATTTCATTGTACATGCTATAATACATAAATCAGTGTGAAAAGAAAGTAATTGTACTTCTAGCTTTAGAATTGGAATTAGTATATGTAAAATGTAAGTACCTCCTATACAATATACATGATACACAAAGAGTCACATTAAATTAAACCAAACACACAACTCACATTTGTAGGATTGGCATTTCTAACCTTTCAAAATGAAACTAAACGAAAGAACATAATAAACAGAGTTTTATATGAAACCATGAATCTGTCGATTTTTGACAGATCTACCAAATGACTCACACAGGGACAACAACTACAACTACACAAATGCATCACGAAGCTAAACGTATTTGTGTGTGAGTACAAATTTGCGTCTTCACAAAGTGAATAGACCTACATCAGAATGTGGCTATACATAAAATGGGTGGGATCGTTGCATGAACTCATAGACAGTGCAATAAAACAGACTTTATCGTATCAATACTTTTACTGCATCTAAATATACCACTACCTACCTGATTCAGATATAAATTCAATCTGTGTCGTACCATTCTCATGCTCTGGCTTCACGAAATTATAATTTACTTTATTAAGCTACGTATTATAGTACTCTAAACTTTATCTCACACAATTGAATGGTATGTGGTACTATATTTTAGCATTATAGTAATACTATAGTCATTTCTAAGGGTTTTTTTACAAATACAATTGAGTGTATTAAGTTATAGTCTATTATAGTTAATATTATTTGTGTTTTTTGTAGTGGGCCCATATGCAGGACGATGATGAGGCAAGCGATAGGAATGTATTTTCGAACTGAGTACTTGACGTGTGGACACAATACAGATAATCTGTGAATTATTCAAGTACTATTTAGTTTAGAATTGAAATGACTGTATTGCTTGTATAAGTAGTACTATGGCGCAGTTGGTTGTATAGGACTACGCTGTAGTATTACTAGTGAATAGATTTTTAGAATTTAAATGTTGTTGGTAACTATAAGAAAACTGCAGGACAGAGCAGAGCTGGCTAAAGAATTGACCTTCGGCTATTGTGCTGTCTATCGTAGTCTGTAGGCAGCTTATTTATTTTCCTATGCATTGGTTACGCTTTTGTAAGCTGTAGTTCACTTCGTATGTACTAACTGGTAACTACTCATAGTTTTTACAGCTGCCATACAACGTTTGCACGTTTACAATTCTACGATGGAGATGGACTTGATCTCATGCAAAAAATTAAAGGGAAAAATCCATTGCTCAGTGTGCTACGCTCACACTTGTCTTGTACACAGCAAAGTTTTTATGACGTTAATCTGTTTCTCTGTTGCTATCTGTTCTGCATCGAATGCCTCACACTCGTCCAGAGTCCAGCTAACTCAGCTTTTCATACTTATCGCTATGCATTACGAATACCAACCGACCTTAGCTCGTGTATACACAACTTTGCTAAATACCTACACTTAAAGCAGTTGCATTCATCAAGGAATAAGTTTACCTGTGTGTTTGTAATAAGTATAAAATTATTCATTACTAGAAGGGACTTATAATATTTTATGCTTGCAAATGTAAGTTATATATGTAGATGGAAGTGTTACGTCTCAGTTTTCACACAGTTTGGTTGAATTCGTCTTTGCCATGTATTTAATGCATTTTATGCTTAAACTACACAACACGACAGCGTTTGAGTGTGGGTTGGTTCTTTGAATTTAATGGGTGCCTTGCCACGCTTTAAGAGAACCTTGTGCATTAGTGCAACTTACACCACAACATCTTGTCGTGCGAAAGGCTCCTTTGGGTTTTTGGGCACACAAGAAACAAAATGTAGAGTGGCAATCTGTGATTTGTAGCAGTATTGCGATAACACACACAGACTATAGATAATTACAGATTATTAAAGGTCATTTTTGATTGTAAGAATGCTTAAGTGCCCTGTATTTATGTACAGCTTTACCCATACACAAAATCGACATGAGACAGCAATAAATATTCAACACTTTAACAACAGAATACTAAATCACAACCAAAATCAAAGATTTGTCACCGCAGAGTGTTCAAGTATGTTTTTTTTCAAATGTACCTTACCTCTGATTAAAATTAGACATGGAATTTTACATTACGTACTATAAGTACTGTATGAACTTGCAGTTGCAATCAAGATCGTCAATGAAATATTATCCGAGATAGTTTATTGCTGAATTCTAGGTGTGTCTCTGTTGCCTGTTCTATACGTAATACACGTGTAAACAATCTTGTAATTTTATTAGAACATAATAATAAGGCTCACCACAAAATACCTTCTTAAATATCGCAGTAAATGCTTATGGGAATGTTTGTTTGTTTGAAATGAAACCCCTGACAGGCTTTTCGTAAGAAGAAAAAAAGTTCTAGTAATGTTTATGCAGACAAGGCAATCATAAATGCAAATGTAATAGTGCGATAACGAAGCAGTCAGGATCGTTGTTAGTTAAACCCTCTCTGACAAGACAACTGACATAAAATACTTTATTATATAGGTCTTTGTAAGTTCACATTATATTTTAGTGTGTAACGAGACGAGACGTCGACCTATTTTCACCTTTCCAGTGTTACTGTGTACTCATGAAAAAATAATAGTCTTCACACTCACTTATTTACAACTGCAACTGCACATGCACTGTCCCACCATAAATAAAGCATTCGTTCAATACTTAACTCACATTCTACATCCATATCTCTAAATTAAACCCAAGCATATATGTAACTTATGTCTGCTATCTCTCCAAACGTGGAAATTATAACATAATTCTCCTAGCACCTTTATTTAATATGTACTTTATTATAGAAATGTGTAGCTATACCTATGCACTCTACTAAATGTGCTTACTAATACCATAAATGTGTGTGATTACTTTTTCTTTAAAGTTTACAAGTTTGCTTTGCAAAGAGTGTATTAGTAGTGACACCTTTTCTAATGGACCATTCCAGATAAGTTTGAAGCTATCATAGGATATGTAATTTAAGAATGTATCTTGGTAATAGATTGAGTATAGATATACCTCCTAGGATAAAATGGTATAGGAATGATTGTAATGTGTAATACTGGATGGTTATTGGTTATGCTATGCAAATGGCAACAGATATTACCTTCAGGTACTACACAGAGAGTGTTTTAGGGAAATATATTAAGCATAACGAACACGAAATGCAAATGCAATGAGAAACGCATTATTATTGTAAGTATTAACCACTTTAATGGTTCTTTGCATAAAAGGTGCTGTATAATATACAGAGCTCTACTAAGAGTACTTCTTACAAGTTTGTCCTACAATGCCTATGGCATATAGGTATAGAACACATTGCCAACACAGCGTTGTTGGCTTCCTTTCCTTTTCTGTTGTTCTGATTTCTGGGAACAAAAGTGTGGTAGACCAGACCCAAAAGGTTCACAGTGAGAATTCAATGTTTTGGATAGTGTGACAGACTCTTGGAGTTGATTTTGCATCAGGCAAGAAGAATATAAGACATTGGTGCACCTTCACAGAAAATGGTCTGTTAGACTTGAGGACATGGTCATTTACAAAAGTCTCAAGTCTCCTCATCTATGAAACAGCTTAGATTACACTCTGGGGACACAAATGTAATCCTCTCATTCAATAAGAACAATCAAATGCGTTTCCAATGCACTGCAACTGTGAAGAATGTTCTCCCAACCACAAGACGACATTAAGACTAGAAGAAGTGGACGCTATGAAAGCAGAATAAGAATGGATGTTGGTTTGTTTGTGAGTTTGAGGCTGATGTGAATTGGATGAGATGTTGTTAGCAACAATGTACAGTGACGGTCAAATGTGGGCAGAAAGTTTTTATCACGTCTACTTACTACTGCCACCAATAGCTAAACTAACCTTTTATAAATAAGAAACACGTCAGCTCTGTGTGCTTTACTGCTGTGCTCTCTGTGAAGTAGGTGGCTGACTGAGAGTGTGCAACATTTCTCTTTATATCTGTCTGTAAACCAAATATTTTTTGTCACTTTTTGCGTAGGAATTTATTCAATAACAAACCAGTCACATTTATATTAGTTGACAGTACAGGTCAGATCTTATATACGCAGTAAAGTAACTTTATGGATAATTAATTGAACACTCTGTCTATAAATACCTCCTACTTCTCCGTTTCTTAAGGAACTGCACAAAAGGAGGTATATACATTCGGAAAAGTGAACCAATCTTCTAGAGTTTCAATAATAAGATTCTTCTGTCTGCCAGTCTCAAACTGATTTAACATATCCAGACATCCTCTAATTCATCAAAAACGTCATACATGTTATAAAAACACGTTGGACGCTTGTGTAGGCTTTGCATTTGCGTTTCAGTATAAAATTTTTGACTTGAGAATTAAGTATTTGCTTTCCTTTACTTAGTTTTCATTCCTGTGTTGATTTTAACAATTCTGCTGCACATACCATTCATGAATATGCAATATTATTGGAAAATAATACCTTTTCCATGTACATTTTACATATCTGTGCAGTAAAAGTGCTGTAGGAAGAAGATGCAAATATTTATGTGATGTTATTATAATGAAGAGCTAATTTATTCAGGGAATTTTAGTTTTTTGACTTTACGTTATTAAACTTGATGTTGCATATTTTATGTAACAGAAAACTTCAATAATATTCGTTTAACGATATTATGTAGGTATATTGAATCAGATTTTGTTTCTACATTATACATTTATCTAATCTTAAAAGTGAAACTGTACACCTCTGTGTGTACTTGAAGGAAAGAATGCTGTTACGTAAGAAGATTATGATGAAGAATGCTCCTAATGGCAATAATGCATCCCCTTTCCGTATCAGATGTCGGGTGTACTGCAGAAACTATAAGGACGGAGTTGATGGTTTGTTTCCTGTTGTTTTTCTCCTAGGTCTCTATTCTCTCTATGTGCATTTACTTCATAACAATAACTTTGGCGTGCCTTGGCAGTACGTTCAACCCATGTCGAAGTTGCTATTGAGCTTTGAAGTATTAACATGCGAAGGCCTAAGTAGGAACCAACAAACTAAATGAGTTTCACTCAAAAGAAAACACGAAGATTTTTCAAGGTTCATTTCAGTTCAGCTTTACCATATGACGACTCTCCGAAGTCTACACTTACGACTGTCATTATTATTTTGAACTTCCTATATCGTAATATAATTCCTGGCTTGTAATTTTTAAGCCATGACTCATTATTATTATATAATCAATACACTTCGTGTGCATGCCATGCCTTATTAGTGCATTACTAATCCATCAGCTTTAAAACGTCCATTGTATAGAGCCACATTATATAACTACAAATGGCGCTAGAAGATTTGTGCACAATTATCAGGTATACGAGCGACCCCAATTATTATGCGTTTGTAGGATGACTCATACGTGCTATGTTATTATACATTATGATGCTTCCATAAAATGAAATTGTATTTCAAAATGACTGATCGGTTTGGTAAATATTTATCATTATTATCGACGAATTGAAAAGAGGACATCCTAGCAATCCTACGCCATCAACTCTACAAATATCACTACTAATGTTGTATACAATACATTATTTTCCACGGAATTTTTAGCATGTTTATTTTCCTGAAAACCAATTTCCCTTGCTTTGAAATCTATCATTTCGTATATTAATATTCTCATGCACTGAATCAAATTAAATCTTAATCTCGTACAGTATTTGTGTTACATCAACAAATTTAATTAATTATTTAATTCTTTATAGGTATGTTAAACTCATAATTGTAATACTGACGTAACAGAAGATTATTAATAGTGCTGCAGTGTGCAGTCCACTATCAATGTTACAATTAGTTTTAGACTTTGTTCCATTGGGTCAACCATTTTAACCCAAAAGATTGGCAATTTGCATAGCTAATCTTGTATTTAAAAATGAGTTTTAATTTCCCCCATATAAATTGATTTTTAAACTAAATGTTACGATTATTTATTGCCCTACATGTTAAAAGATACAATTGATGCAACTTAAACCCAAGCAAGCGTGGATTATAAACATAGAACACACTCGACACACTCTTTATACGCAACTTTAGCCCATTTACGTAAATGTTCACATAATATTAATATATAATATTCTGAGTAGGATGAGGAATTATATTCATATATTAAATACCTACAAAATTACAACAAGCACCGCACCTAAGGATTCATACTTATCTTTCAAGTAATATCAATCAGTATCAGTACACTTAAGGATTAAGATCAAGCAATTTGATCCTTACTAATTTATGTAATATGTATAAATTGAAAACATTTAAATCAAACACACACACAAGGGAAAAACCTACCAAATACTTATGACAACTTTGATTTTATGTGAAGCCGAAATTCTAGAAAGGTTTTAATGTTTGACTTTGTTGAGTTAGTCTCTTAATTAACATAATATTTACTTGATACGAGTAAAATCATGAAAATGAAATATCTAAAAAATTATCACAATTAAATAAAAATGTATTCTGATGTAAGTAAATAGTATTGTACAACATTTGGGAATTAAATATAGATTTTTGCATTGTGTGTGATGTGAAATTGGTAAATATTTTTCTACTTGTTCGTACACAAGCCACATGGCTATGTGAAATGTTTGTATGCGTTGACTTTATTTCATGCACATGTGTTCCACACAATACAACGTATGTTTTCTATCGATCTAACTACGAAATTTCCATGTTTTCAGCGAAATAAAACTTTAAATGAGCTTCAGAATGAAGTTTAAACATGGCCTTCACCATTGTGAACTTTACAACTTTACTTAAAACATCATTAATGTGAATAGCAATAAAAAATTAAATCTATAGCAATGGTACTGATTTTGAAATTCATTGGCATTCCTCGCAGTTAAACTATATGGTGGTTAGTATTTGGTTTAGGAGAATAAGTAGTACTTAATTAACACACGTATATAAGTAGCGATGAAACACAGGGCAGATGCATTGGCAAGTATTTACGTTGTAGGTTATGTTATGGCTAGTTTAGTAGTTGTATTGTATTTGAGTTGTAGTTGAGCTCACACGAAAATTTTTATTGTTTGGTTGACAGAAGAGTTGTTGCAAAGCGAGCTCTATATTTAGCTTGTTACTTTTACTACGGGATATACCTATTTTTGTGGCCTGAACGAACGAAATTGGGTTATCGTACCTTACGAATTGTTTGCTTGCGTGCGTTTCAGCAAAGCCTCGCACAATTGTCATGCAATTTAGCTCTCCAAGCTTTTTTCCAAAGGGGAAATACCTAGTTCTGATTGCCTTTTCGAAAAATCGTTGGGAAACCTGAACCCTGTATTTCCCAAAGAATTTTATCCTTTTTGCTGGTAACCACTACACTCTCTTCGTAGTAGCCAATAGCTCTACATTTTACGATTCTTTTTTAGTTCCATAAGCAGAGCATTTTTAAAATGTACTAAAATACACACAATACTGTTCACATTTATTTACTAATCCGACATTTCATTCACGTTTCGATTTCAACACGACATTTATTTACTGCGCAAATAAAATTTGTGCTGTATACATACTCTAGTTTAATCTTTAGTAAAAGCTAACAGCAAGAATTGCATAATAATTTTGTAAACGAATTGACTTCAAATAAGAATGTAAATATTATTTGAAGTCAATTCGTTAGATTCGTCACTCTCTATGTGTAATAAAATAATTTAAGCCGCCATATAGAAATTGAGAATCCCTTCACAAGAGATTTATAAGACGAATTATACATACAAATCTGTCAAAAGTTTGTAGCATCAAAGAAAGTCTCATTAGGATCACTCTGTGTGAGCCCTTTACCTAAATTGCATTTGCTATGAACTATGAACAAGTGTTTTCTTGTGTTGTCTTACTACATTACCTTACTAACTGTAGTAAATGTGATTTCACAAGTTCTCATTTGTAAAACTACTTTGTACTACATGGAAAATAAAATGTTTTTATGTAATTTACCTTTACAGAAATTCCAACAACATCCAAAGATAATTCAACCGCTTTATATGCATAGTAGATATCACAATTCACAAATCGTCTCTTACAATCTATCTAGCAAAACTTCAACGCATTTGTGTCTCTCTAATTTGGCAAGTCTCACTTTGAACAAATTCCAACTGTATAAGTATAAGTATACAGAATGTAAACACACACGTACTTATATTGACACACTCACTTCACTTTAGAACTTCTACTCTTGACTTTTGCATATATATTATGTACATATATAATTTACTTGATATAGTACAGCCAGTAGTACTACAGTGACTGAGCAATTACACGGTTGGCATTTCAGCAGATTGAGAAATAGGATGATGATTGTATACAAACAATTTACTTTTTATGTATCATTTAAATTACAATATAATATTCACTCCTACTGTTATAGCAAACGTGGAATTATTATTATGCCTCTGCCATTAGTACAACTATTACATTATTTTATTGCACTAGAGTGAAACAAACCAGAGAGTCTGCACTCGGATCACCAGAAGAAAAGGGAACAGACACACACATACTTAATACATAAATACACGCGTTGCACTTAACACGATATCGACTACTTAACTATTATAAAAATACTAAAACAAGATAGATAGAGTTACGTATGAAATTGTAGAGCAGTTTACTTCTAGTGCAACTATTCACCATAAAGTGTAATGTGCCTGCAATAATAAATAATAATAATAATGTGAGTCGAGTTCAAAAGAACAATACGTTTACCAACATTTTGCCATATCTGAACTACACAGCTTGTAACTGCCTATATGTAAAATAACTCCACTGTATTGTGTATAAACTGAACAATGGATAATGCAATGTGTCTCTGAACGTGTATAACAACAACAAGTTTGCGTTTACGTACACAAACACACGGAGAGTTCGCAATAATAAAAGCAGAATATAAGCAGAGGAAAGATACACACAGATAACTTTCCAATGCGATGACTAAGAGCGTACTGTTCGTCTGACTTTGTATGGAAGGAGAATTTACAAGAGGGACTCTTCTCTCTGTGTGAGAACACACAGCACATCCACCAACTGTACTACCAGTCCATGTATTGCAATTCGAGTGGGGCTCTCCACAGCTGGCTGGGTCCAAGTGGAGTGTCGTGCTAAAAGGTACAAGTTCTTTCTGAGGTAACTTTATGCTGCATAGCCTTAGTTAACCCTCTCAACTTCTTTTCAATATTAGTAGTACACCTACAAACTCCCAACATACAAAACTACCTGCGTGCAAATACACACACACAGTCAAATCCTATACCTGTGTGCTTCTTACCTGTCTCAGTAAGTCTTTTGTGTCGCAGCCATGCTTTGTGCCTGCTCACAAATGTTCTACACAACTTCAGAGCCTCTTTTTATGCTACACACTACTATATAGCCTATAGTAATACAAAATAACTCTGTTTGAATTCGTATATGGGTAGTGTGTGCTTTTGGAATTGACTGTTTTTGTATGGTGCCTGTACTGGTAATGAGTAACTACCTTACCTACCCTAGCCAAAGTCTATACTATAAAAGCCATGGCAAACGAAGCTTAAAACTTCAAAGCTTGAGTCGACCAACGTGAACCTTTAATAAAAAGTTTTTATGGTTTATATACAATTGCCACTATTGCCCATCATCATCCCACGTAAAAAGCTGAACTATACAGGCCATATACTTTAAACGAGTATTATTTTACTTTACCCTTGTCTTCATTCCATTCTGTTGTAGCTTCAGGCATTTTACCTGCATTCTCTCTGTAAGTCTATGATGTGCCAGTGCTACACAGTCTCATCTTATGATGACTTTAGTTATACACAGATACTTGGGATTAGCATTGTTCACAGATTGCTGTATAAATGTTATTCTGACAACCAACGGCATTGTACAGATATATATTCCAATTCATTTTCATTGTCTCTACTAGTACAACGCACATAGATATACTTATAAATTATACTTGCAGTAAAGTTACAAAATAAACCTTTTTTACTATACACAGAATTACATTACCAAATGTATAATAATAGTAATAATAAACTTGAAAAATATTTGTACTTTGCCTGGGTGGGATTAGCGTTTTAGCATTATAATAAAGTCCTGTATTGGAAAGTTCATCTTTCTCTATTTCGTCAGCTTTAGAAATTCTATTCCATCCACAGCCTTGTCAATTCCTATACAGTCCCTAATTTATTTACTTTTGGTCACTGGCCAAGTTTCTTATAGTAAGTTTGTGTGTAAGTCAGTAGTATGTCTCAATTTCCTATAATAATAAAAAGGCTCAATTTCTTTATATAGTATTATGAAGGGAAGTGTTATGGGTTATTTTGAACTTTGCTTTTATCTGTACGTGTTTTTAGAATGGATAGTCATTATTGTCAATTTGCCTGTGCTTTTAACCTGTGAACATCGTTTGCACAGTGTAAAGCCCATTTTTGTGTATTTAAATACCATTTGCACTACGTACACCGTTTTTGTCGTGGCTGATATTGTAGATTTAATATAAAGTTGTATCATAATGGTTGGAGGCTAAAAGACGACGTATTCTTGACGACAGGAGTGACATCGCTAAGTGACAAGAAACTTTGCTGTGCACATATGTCACTTTTTGTGCTTGCAATTTATAGTACACCTGTTTGGTGGAAATAGGTCGGGTGTGGTGCTTAAGATGCTTTGTCACATTATTTGCAGTTTACGTTCATAATGATCCTCTCTGTGGTCTCTTTCTTGTGTGTATTACGTCTCACATTCGACAGAGGTTAACGTTTGTGCATGTGCTATTTAGCATAAAAGTTTCAGGCTTTCTTCGGCTAAGAAATGAAATAATGTCAAATAATCGATAGAAAATCCACCTGAACCAGTCAGTCTCTCACACACGAATGTGTTGATGCACTCATTGCTAACAGCTACATGACCATTATACGCGTAGAACGAGACTTTATTCCTGTTGTCCGTCCTCGTTTCAGTTTAATCTGCTACGTGTGGTTAAACTACGGTTTCTATACTCAACTTACACGCACGGAACTAATGTAACATCACAAATCCATCTCATACACAGTCGTCAACCAACTATGCTAATTTTAACATTACAGTTAATTCAAATAAATACGTTTTCATTTTTGACACATTAAAAGTCGTGTTTACAAAGACTAAATACAGAATACTACATTCTTTTCAGTTTCTACAAAAATTTCCATTTTTTACAATATTTGTCAAGTTTTTGTACACAAGATTTGTATATTTGATACACTACTATAGAAATTATTATGTGTAAATTCTATTTTCAATAATAATAATAATAATAAAAACAGATTTAAAAAATTCTTCATGGTTTCATCAAATGTTTTACAATTGAACTTTGCATACATTTGCTGGTTTTCTCACACTTACTAACAATTATGTGCAGTTGTTGTATACACTAATTCAGGCATTTGATACCTAATGAATGAAAAAATGTTATGATGTAAAATGCATATAAAGCTAACAATAGAAACTGTTATTATTAATTTGTCATGAATAGTGTGTGGTAGAAATTATGTGCATTCATTACTTACGTAGTGTTTCCATCAGTCTATAAAATGTAAATAATTAGAAACGATAACACAAGAACTTGTTGGTAATTTCAAGCTCAAGATTATAACTACTATTTTAAAAATGTTGATATCTTTCGCGAATGAAGAATAATTAGCAGTAACGTGAGTTTCAAGTTTACATATAGATTTGGCTAGGTTTGATTAGCGTGCATAATTATAGGAAGCTACGAAGGAAGCATTTTCCTGTGCAAATAATTGTAAAGGGCTTCTCACGACTCTGGAGCCAGGGACAGAGTGGGTGGGTTGAACAGTAAGATGTGTTATGGTAAAATAAATGGAGAAATAGGCACTTCATATGTTACGTTTACGTTGTGTATGAGTTTCTTGACTGATTACACTTACTTTTACTCACTGACAATTTTAGATACGCTATCTTTATTTAACTGCAATGTAACTGCCAATTTTAAGTTAGAATATTACAGAGGGAGGATGTTACGTGACGGGAAAATAAAATTGCCCTGAGAATGTTACATAGGAAGAAATATAAATTGTCTTCCCCTTTGGAAAAAAGATAGCCTTTACCTAACCGCACATCTCCAAGGAGTATTTCTGTATTTTATCATCCATCTTTTAGAATGTATTTATTGCCCGTGTGTAATATGCACATAATATTATTCTTTTGTAGAATGAAAATCTATCTTTAATTATACAAAACTACACGCAGAAACTTATAATCGGGTTAAAACAAAATTAAAACAAATAAATCTCTTTGCGTGTAGGGGACTGCATGATGTTTTGGTATTGCGTTATTGCATAAGGAGACTTACCACAAAGGCATAACACTTTATGATTTGGCCTTGTATCTAAGTACCTAGGACATAAACCAAAGTGAACGACAGACTTAAGGCATCTATGCATAGAAAAAGTAAATAGCTGATTGTAAAGCAAGTACAAATCTGGCATTTTCAACAAAATAATTTCTTCCTTGAAAGTTTCACTGTCTAAATATACCTCAAGGAGGAATAATAATACGCGTAGTCAAAATAACTGCCTGTACCAACCAGAGTTATCCTCATGAAATAGATGGACGGACAAAAATACATGCCCATTGTACACAGCAGCAAATCACAAATGAATTTCAAGTATCAGTGTAGCTTAGACAGACAAATGTAATGATGTCCTAGTCAAAGGCATTTGAAAATTGATGAGAACAAACATTTCTTAGGAAGTGTAGCATCTTTTCAACCATTTCAGCAAAAAGTCAATAATTGAAGTTATGATTGTGAGAACAGAATGAGAAGTTCGCAAGTGTGGGAAGCAAGAAGCAATCATACAAATCCAACTGGAAATATTAAACTTACTGAAGTATTCCACACATAAAAATGTACAATCGCTGGAGAAAACTGTATGTGAATATTTCTGACACGCCATTGCTTTATGTACGTACAATGGATTCTACATGGACTTGTTTCTCTTTGTATCATCCTTCTATTCACTTCTGATAATTCAAATCATAACATCATTAAGAGTAACAAAACACTACACAGGAATATTTCATAAAGAAATTCGTCCATTGCACACATTAATAACTCGCTATGGACGTGTAGCATTGAAAAAATCCTTTGAAATCAAGTTGCACTATTCATCTGAATGTCTGAATACATTTTGGACAAAGGAAGACTGCAACAATACTTGAATGTCAATCAAATCAGCGCAAAGAAATATTTGGGGTGATGAACACGGCCACAGTGTTCCAATTATGATTAATAATTGTTCATATGAGGATTTTATTCGTGAGTTTTGTTGTAGGGACTCTGCTGGCCCAGTCAATCTAATAAATTCTATCCAGTTCAATGCTGCGTTGTTTTGTTGTCAACATGCAGTTTGTGTTTATTCCTATGGCCTGGCAGTTCTGTAATTTCTCTTTCGTCTATTTTGCAATCAATTATTCATGCCATGGCGAAATTGCAGTATAGACTCCATACACTTTGTACTATATAATCATAAAATCATGAACTGATAGGATGGCCATAGCCTATTTGCCTGTGTGGTTAGGACGATTTACGTCGACCCACTTGTCAAATAAGCCTTACCTTGGTATTATTGAAGAAGTCCCTTATTCAGATTAAAAGAGGAGGAACAGGATATTAAAGCTATCGATTCCATCATACAATATTAAAGAATTTCGGCTTTCTTTCTATGTATAGACACTCTAATACAATACACCTGTCTTGTTTATGTGTATCGCTTCATTTCAATTTCCCATTGCCTTGCTTTTGTTTAGTTCTGTTTTTATATCGCAGAAATGCTAAACCCACATATATTCGTAATTTATTATTTAAGGAATGTATCTATCTATATGTAGGCATACTGAAGCTATTATATAGGTTTTATAGGATATAATGATATAAGGTACGTAGGTATGCGTGTATCACAGTGTCACCTTGACTGTCTTCTAAAGAGTATTAGAATATTGATCGCATTTACTTAAGTAAATGACGGCCATTAGGTCATCAATCGTTTTCTACAGAACCCAAACCAACAAATGTCAACATTTAGTCTTTTTCTTTAACCTTGAATGGAAATAGCTTTTCTATGATGCATAAGTCCAAATTTAAGATTGCCTTCGTAAATTACAAACAAGAAAAATTACACTACCACGTAAAACACCTGCATTAATAGAAATTGGTTGCTAAACGCTAAGCATGACAGTAAAATCTTCATTCTTCACAAAGTTGGTCAACCAGTCAATTTACAGTAGTCGATGTGTCCTAATGCCCGTACATTTAAACAAAAGTCTTTCTTTGAGACTATACGCCTCAGGTAACTCCGTTATCTACTACAATTGACAATTAAGTACAGTAAATGGTTTTAATGATCAAATACGCGATGGTTTAATTGCCCCATTGGATTGAACTGGTAATTAAATTTTAAATCAGCCCACAAGTAAGTGCAGAATTAACTACTGAAGCATGAATTTGAAAAGTGTTATATATCCCAAGGGGGAAAAGGTGTAAAACAGTTTTAGGTGTTTGCTTTGATGTCAAACGTGAACTATTATGCAACTTGATTGCTTAACTAACAGTTGCATACCTTGTTCTTAGTTACATAATGATTTAACACTTAAGCTCTCTTTAAATACAAGTTTCAATAATGAGGGGTGTTGTTAGAGCAGTGTGTTACACGACCAAGTTTTTCTCTATATAGTTATTGTTAGTTACTCAATAGTGTTATAACTATATCATTACATGCAAACGTTTCCTATAGTCAAACTAAGCAAATGTTTACGGAAGGAAAATGCAAATGATTTCGTACATTGAACTTCCCTTTAATTGTGAACGATTTTACCGAGAAATATTTATTACATACGCTTAAGTACTTTAGTAGTTGACCGAGTCAAAAATTTGATTCTCACGGGGTCTTGACCAATAAACTGTTGTATTTGAGCTCTATATAGATTGACAATGCATTAAATGTCCCTGTGAGACTTTTATGAGATTTACAGGTTGAAAAAGTGTCAGAAAGCAAGAAAGCAAACCTATAGACATGCATGATGTAATAGCATGCGTTAATAATGTGAGTTAACTAACTATAAATGCAAATTAACAGTAATAATATTCAAGGAAAAAATTTCTTGATTGTTTGTTATATTATCAACCTTCGCAAGGTAATTACCAATTAATCCTAATAGCATTAAAGAAACGTAATGGTAACAATCACACCATAAAAAAGCCATAAATTTGACTAAAATGGGAATGCTGAGCAGATTTGGAGCGTAGGCCGAACTGACTCTTTAAACCAATTGGAAATAAATTCATTTACGTATAACAAAACAAAATGCAAATACCTTTTATGATGTAAATAGCATTTATTGCTCCTATTAGTAGTAGTTGTATACAAAAACCTGTCTCTTACTGTAAGTAGCTTTTTTCTCATTGTATAATTTCATTTTCTGTGAACTCTGACACTTAAACGAAACATTAAATCAGCCAAGCGTCAAAAAGTGGATTAAACATTTAGCCAACATGAGTTACTGTCACAAAGGTAATAGCTGCCAATAAATCGCTACCGGTTGTAGCTGGTATTGTTATATAAAATAAATTACAAAGTCACCTTGTGCATAAAACTTACATAATAATGAACATGACGTACCTAAACCATACTAGACACTCCAAGCAAGTTCTTTGTAAAATGAAAAAGTTTCAGAACGTGATTAACGTTATTTTCCTGTGGTTCATTCAAATGAGTTGACTCTGGTGCTGATGGAATGACCACGTCTATTAATTACTGTATTTTGTATTAATTCCCAGTGAATGTCGCTGGAAAACAATCGCGAACATAGCGGCTTGTTCCACATACCTAAAGACACACTGGTACAGTCCCTGTTGTCCTACACACAGGTACAATTCATTATATAAAAAAGATTGGAAGATACCGTTTAGGTATACAACTCCACAACACTTTGTGATGAATCATGAATTCTAATTAACAAGAAACTTTAACTGTACCAAGATCTAAACATCATTTCTTTTTACGCGAACACAAATAATAACGATGTAGACCGAGCGTCCATTGTTTTACAAAATTATGTCTTTTTGTATTCCGCCATTATTTTTAGATACGAAAGATTGAACCTTTTACATAAAACTTATATACTTGGTATATCCACGACCATATAACGACAAGACATTTCTTTATGATGGAAGTGATTATGTAAATGCTGAATGAAATTGTGCATGAGACTTTGTCTTTTGTAAAAATCAATCACACACTCACACAACACACCCACAACATTTCCCATACACACATTCTCAGACATACTACACACAATATTTTTATATAATCTCAAATGTCTTGCACATACTTCGTATGATTTATCGCCCAAATCAAGGATGTGTTTAATGATCGTTCACATGCACTGCTCTGAATGAATTAGGCAAACTCTTTTGTCCTGTTCTGATTCTTTACGAACGATTTGTTCCCTGATTAGGAAAAATGTGGAATATACTTCACTACATAATAAAATGTCATGCTTGCGACATGTGTGCTTGCGGTTAAACAATACTATGACATGTATAGTACTACTACAAACGGAAGCAAACAGTAATTATGGTAAAAATACAGTAAATATAGTATGATTATTGGTAACATTGTATTATTGTGATACAAACAATGCTACAACTATTACCGTACTACAGATGCAATCTCAACTTATGTTCTACATGCACACATCTACCACGAAAATCTAATAAGACGGTACATTTGTGTGTTCTGTGAGTAAGTTAATTGTATCTGGTCACAACGACTATAGTTCCATGACGGAAATATGGAATTATTATATTATTTATGCTAATGTGATAATAATTAGTAGGAAATGCAAATAAATTATTTCTTACCTATACCGGAGGGAGGAAAACAGACGAAATTATGGACGGAACTTGTAAACTTGCTTAAAGGCAAAACAGAAAACTGAGCACATTACCTACGAGAACACCAAGGCCTTACTGCCAGCATGACTTCTAAGTACCGACTAGTCGCTATAGTCGAATCTCCTGAGTGAAATAGCCATAAACAATGTACAAATCCATATACAACACATAAATTAACTAATGTACAATACAATGTGTAGCAAGTAACAATTAATCATTATTATTGGCTTGTGCTTATACTGCAATTGTTTCTAGAATATCGAATACTACAACCTATGCTCCATGAACTTCAATTGCAAAAATTATTAGCTAATGCCTTATCTTAATGGAAAACAAGCTACTTGTGAAAGTGTGAATATGTACATTGAAAAATCCTCCTTATTACAGATACATTGCAGTATACACACGTACACATACCAGATATACGTACACATACATATCTCTGTAGTATTGATATAATGTTGTGCAACAACTATTTCCGTAACACCTTACCTTTTATACGAGATGATAAAACAGGAGTAAATAAACGTGTAGCTTGAGAGAGCATTGACATTGACTAGAATGTAATATAGGATGTCCGTCACTCGTCTGAGTCTGTTCTTGTCTCACTTCCACTCTAAATTATGCATACACATTACACACACAGAGCAAGGAGTGCTTGCCGTGGTTTGGGTACCTATAGACACTTACAGAACAAGCACCAAGTATTGGCATATGTAAATAACAATTATTAGCATATAAAAATGGGGTTAAGCATGTCTTGACTGTTGCGAATATTTTCAATGAAAGCTTCAACAGATTTCCCCAGTTTTCTAATGCCAAACATTATCAAACGTGCACAGCTGCGCCTTTTGATTTCGTGTCTCTCCACTGTATAAGATTTGCAATATGCGAACCAATACATACTTAAAGCTTTTATTTCGTGTGTTATATCATGCATGCGTCTATGTACCTATAGAAGCTAATGTCAAGTCTTATACTTAATATTGGACTATATCCATGTAAGGAATAATATGTAAATGAAACTTGTTTGATTCGTTAGTAGTTCAATGCTTGACGTTTGACTCCATAGTGCATTTGTGTTTACACAGTTTACACGTTTAAGTTTTTGAGTACATAATGCACATACTATGATGTGATGGAAGTTGTACTACTGCGTCAGCATTTAACTCCTTGAACTTGATCCATTACGGTATATTTAATAAATGTACTTAGGCATAGTGCTATGTGATAGAAATTTTTGTAAGTACACAGACCGACGGGTATAGTACACAGTAGAAGTATATAGACACACATTTCTATATAGCCTCTATATAGTCAAAAAACCTTTGAAACCATTAAAGTTTTTACAATGGGATTAGAAATGGTTTATGCAGTAATATGAAATATTGACAACTGCATACATTCACATCATTTACACAAACGGATATTGCACTTTATAGCTGGTTCACTTCATTAACTCTCTGATCTACACACAACTGAATCTACTTACTTCTTCTTATGCTTCCCTTCGCTTAACTCTTCGTATATAGAAGCAAAGATGAATGAATTATATATGAATCATAACGTAATTTAAACAACCTACCTACATAATACATCTAACTTCTCACTGATAAAGTAAGCATCAGTTGACGTTGACGTATGAGATCTAAGCGGCCATCAATTAGGCTAGCGATGGGTCGAATTTTTGAGAGTTAAGAACCCCTTAGTGACCGGACGAGGTGTATCTTTACTTGTATGAATAAGAATTTCTCATCCGTAATGTAAACAAGCGTTATGATTTCAATAAATTATTTTTCTTGTAGACTGCTGTATGGCTTCTGTCAAGAAAACACACACACACACGTTTCTGTCGGAAGAGGAAGTATAGTCAGTATAGTGTCCATGAATTTTAATTGCAGTATTTGAACTTTAGAGCAGATACATTCGAAAAGGTGAGATTTCGTACAAGCATAGTGGTTTGGTACAAGGAATAAACTATTAAAAGACTCGTATCAACTCATAATTTAAGTGCATGGAAGTTGACGTTATATTATTGACATTTTTGCATATTCTTAGTGATAAAAGAGTTTTCTCATGTGTATTCTTTTGTATGTGTTGAAAGTGCAACTTTAAAAATACTACAAACAAAAATGGCTGCGTTAGGCTACGTTACGTTTGGCTAAATTAGGACTACGAATTACCACACATTTCATGGTGGACTTTGTCGTTTGTTTTTGTAGATGAGCTTTTGTAGAATTCTGAAGATTTGGTAGAACTGTTCGATTATCACCCAGAATCAGAATGGAACTTATCAACTTCATCAATCGATGATAAGCGGCATTAGTCGCAAACGCAAGTGGGAACACTTGGTTTGGAAAAGAAGGGGTCACTAATGATACTCTGTTTGGGGAAAAGGGGTCACTTGTTTGATGTTTCAGTGTTTACTGATGTATTGAACACCTAGACAGAATATTACTCTGGTGATTGAGAGAATAGAGCAATTCTCATGTTGGGATGATTCACAGGGTGTGAGCTGCTTCCAGAAAGAAGACAAAATATTAAAGACAAAATAAAATAAAATGAAGTTATAGAGGACTAATGATAGGAGCTCGTAGGACCACCACCAAATTCTTTGACAATTTTAGAAAAGGATTGAATCTCCCTAAAAGGATGTCATTCACGAAATAGTGTTTTAAACGATTATATACATAATACACAACCATTTGTTAATTAATTGGTTAATTTTATGATCAAGTTTAATAGTTAAGGAGACAGAGTATCAGCATTATGTATTCGTGTCTACAGTGCGTTTTGGGCAAATAAATATTAGTTGAAATATCGGTGATTCAGAATTCTTCTTTTCATTTTAAGTCGCATTTGTAGTATCCACTAAATTGCCATTCCATAATTAAGTTAAACTTATCTGTCTTAACATTCCTATAGCGCATTTTATTCTACATCAAGTATTAAATTATGGCGTACTATGCAAACAAAGTTTAGTTTGATAAAGTTAACATTGCAAAAAGGTTTGACATGCTGTATAAAAAGGCAAGAATCATAAATGCATACTACTACGGTCAACACAACAGTAATAGCATTATTGCACACTATTTACAATATGTTACACCCACATCAATACCTTGCTTAGTGTACGTTAAGTGTAACTCATACTACGCATTCTGTGTAAGTGTACAACTAGGTAATCCTTAAGTAAGCAAATTGATCTAACGGGACTAATTGGTTCATTCATCTCCGTGTTATTTTCCTTATCAATTACTACTACCACCACCACCACCATGCATACAACATTAACACTATATAGATCCTCTTACACCTTATCTATGTACTGTCATATCATTATTATCCATCATTTCTATTCATGTATATATATTAATTGTTAATGCATATCGGATCCTATATAAAATTATAAATAGCTGACAGGGTAAAAAACTTATTAGGTATTCTTATTACATCAGCTATGCTTTGGGTGCATGTTGAGCTGCAACTACCAAATGATCTCATAATAACATTCCTTATATACTAATGTAAGAATGTAGCTAATGCATATGCTAATCAGGTAGAATAATAATTTGACAAGACACATCGGACACAGCAGTGCAAGAATTGAAGCGAGAAGAGCCCTGCAGCAGAAAAAGATACGCAAAAATAAATAATCCTTATACACAAACTAACAGTGTACATGCATTAAAATTGTAAACAGACAGTGTATAAATAAATATAGGGACCGAGAGAAATTATTTGATATTTATATGGGCAGTACAGAATTGTATGGACGTTAATTGAATAGGACTGCGTGTAAATTAACATGTCTAACTAAAATTGCCTTTTGCAGAGCTGTAGCTGTACCCGCCTAAGATCCGTACAAAGGCATTGTATCACGAGAATTTTTTCCCTTCTTCATTTATCTCAAGCTCTGTGTTCTACGTACGTTTGACGCTTTGACAATTTGATATGTGATTTAGAGTCATTATAAAATTGCTAATACACTCCACTGCACTGCCTGTCCCATAGCCCCAAGCGAAAAGCTTCAAACTCCGCATGAGACTCTTTCTATTTCGTGCTTAGTAAATAGAACTACAAATTTAATTCGTGTTTGTTTGATGGATATATCAATTTTACTTATAGAGAGATTTGAGAGGTTGTGATTGTGATCCACGCGTGAATTATTTCAGTTTAATAAATCTATAGCTACATTAGAAATCTCTATATACTCTCACAGTACTAAAATTCAGCATTACCTCTGTTAAATTCTTGTCTGTAACATACTATTAGCAATTTACAACTATGAATTGACTGGCAGCATGTTTATATTTTACTTTTACGTGGTGAAGATGAAGAAATAATAATTCATTATTACTTTTGATTGTCAGTTTGTATGAGGTGTGTATTTGTATTTGGATGTGTGTAGGAAGTTTCATTAAATCCACAGACAACATCATCATCATTATTATCGTCTTGAGCGAAGTAGCAATTATCTCAGTTACGGAATATCAGCAGTACCGTTTTGTTTGGCTCACACTACTAAACTACATCGAGATTGTTTTATTGTGTTGTTGTGTGTACAGTGTGTACATGCAATGCACACACAGTCCGTGGTGCATTCAAGTGATCTGATGATGATGATGATGTTATGTTACGTCTGCATAGTAAAGTCTGTCTGTATAATAGTAACACAGATACCTCCCATCCTTTAACACAAATACAGTGCGTTTATTTATAAGGCTGTGTATAAGATGGAAGTTAGTAGTTTATCTTGATGCACACACATTCTCGACTATTTCCTTTGTTGTAAGTAGAAGTACTTTAGAAAGAAGTGAGAACGGTACATCCGTGATCTCTATTTACTCATCTACTACTACATACATACTGAACAGATAAAAGAATATTATTATAGTAAGTATTTACATTCTACGCTTACTTACCAAGCACAGCTATTTTTAAGTGGTAAAAAATTACATGACCATTCATTAAACAGATATGAAGGTGTAGGTGCATCAGGCATGTAGGTATTAGCATCAAATTCATAACACCGCAATGTACCGCATCCCATTACCTTTTCTATACAAGATACCTTCTGTAGTGGCTATGCACCTAAGTTGCCTCTCTCTCTGTTGATGTTTGTGTGCATTTCATGTTTATGACTTATTGTTGGCAGGGCATAAATACATAGGTGCATCAAAATCACATAATGGAATGTATAGGAAGATTATTTATTAGCTTTATGAAACAAGTTGCCATTGAAAAGAAAACGAAGTCTATATTTATTTAGCTGTGTGTGTTGCATTCATTTTTATGCAGCTCTATCTGTATCTTATGCATAAATAATTACGTTGGTTATGAATGTATGAATGTGTGTTTTGTGAGGTATAGTGGAGTGGGTAGGTGTTATATAAATATGTGTTGTAATGATTTCCGGAATGAACACAACTTTATGTTATGTTATGACTCATGACAGAGCAGAAGCCACTTGCCGTGAGAAATACAGTTTAAAGCTTTCTTTAACTAACCTTGGCCTTTACTGTACATTTATGTTCACGACAATTATCCATTGTGCCTAACAAGCCTCTCAAAATAGAAGTGATGTACATAAATCATAATCCCTTCCTATTTACAAATAATCTACACAATCATCCAGCTCAACAGTTTATAAAGATACCTTTATTAACGTATACTACTAACTATGGTGCTTTGCAGTCACGAAACGTTTCTGTAAAAGCCTTTTGAGTCAAAATGTCATTGGATGAAGGTATATGTGAACTAAAAATGTAGTTAATAAAGAGGAAGAAAAAATACGCTTTATAATCCGCTTTGGTCATGTACAATGGGTAATTGAAAAATAAAAATATATTCGCAATCAGTAAATCGAGAAGATTGCACCTTACAAATATTATTCTGTCATTAGCTATTGAACACACCTCCAATTGTGTACGAATAGAATTTACCGTATAGGTAAATTAAGTTTTAAGTAGTATGGAATTTTTGGCACCTAAATATGCAAGTAATATTTTTCATGCGAATTTAGAAATATTAATTTAATACCTATATTAGGTTACGTACATAAAGTCAACGGAACATTTCTACTCAGATGTTAGAAAAGGTATTGAATAAAGTGCATGAGAATAAAAACAGAAAATGCGACAATTTTTTAGTCAAGATAAGGTGCTTAAAGTGCTCATAGAGATTTTAAGGTACCTGTAGATTACTGGTTAGAAAGTAATATAAATGGTCATTTAATTTATATAGGCTGTTAAAGCGTGTGTTAGGTATTTATTGTCTAGCTATAAGGAATTCCTCTGTACGCATTTTTGCAAAGGCAGAATATTGACATGCGGTAATCGGAATTTGTATTTCTATCGGACAATAGCAATATCTCATTTTCACTTATTGTTATTAAAGTAAGTCCGATTAGAGGCTAGAGAGCGTGGAAAACGAATAGGTAAGTGTGTAATGCAATTTATGAGCGTGGCATATTAATCATAATTCCACAGGATTAAGTAATATTGACATTTGTAATTGTCTGCTTTTTCTATCACACACGTAAATGTTGGAATGAAAAAAACGTGAAAGGGAAACTTATGAATATAGCAATTAATATTACAAAATAATTGCTAAAAGGTACCAGGTAAAATACACACAGAGTTTCTACTACTTACATAAATACAATTAGCATTTCATTTTTCTAGGCGATTTAAAGTGTGGTGTTACTTGGTGTGTTGTTGCTTATTATTATGGCACGGTCGAATTATTTACATAATTTCATGTTAATTAAAAATCTAGAAATACTTAAAGTTCTACTAAACTTTGCCTTGTAGAAAATATTGCTTGGATTACGTCAGGAAAGGAATTTCTACTACAGATTGCATTTTTCTTCTTCACATTCAATTATCTATAACTAGAATTTTCATTTATCCTTGCAGCAATGTTAGAAGCAATAAGGTACTGTAAAAACGGATCTCTTATGTAATGAACCCGTAATGGCAATATTGTAGTCGTTATACTATACTAGAACAGAAATGCAGTAGAAGTATAGAAGTACTACACACTTCTGTGTAGGAAATGTATGTAGATATTAAAAATAAAATAGAAACGTGTATGCCGTTTATACACGTGCTATAAAAGGAAAACCTTCCGATGTGAATAAGAAAAGATGCAAGAACACGTTACACAAGATAAACACAAAATATGAACTAAAGCACAGTTTAGGAGTCTGTACAAGTTTATAGAATAATCTTGAGTGCATTTCAACACTGATTTCTGCAGATAACCATCAACATAAGGAAAGATAAAAAACTTTTGCAATACAAACACAAGATAACACGTGGAAGTGTTGCTCTAACCCTTACACTTGCCATATACATAAAGTCAGCAGTAATAATAAGTACTGTAGTAGCACCAGATAAAAAACTACTGTTTTGTATACGCACTTGCAAATAAAACTATAATAGTAGTACTTTCATAACTCAAGTCAAATAATAAGTAAACTAAACTCAAATTGTTATGCAACTATTTAATGTACTTATAGTACTAAAATAAAAGATACATTTTATTCAATCAACGGCAAATGCCAAAGTGGTAAAAATAAACAAATTAATGAGCCCTTCTATATACCAATTCTCAATTTTATGTCCCTACTTAAGTAATTACAAATATAAACACACAGAGAATGTATATTATGATAATCTGAAAGTCTGAACAGATAGACATACATATGGATAAGGCCAAGGCAATAATGTCATGAGTTTTAAGTTTACAATACCAAATCAGATTCAAATTAATAATATGCAAACTTTTCTTACATAGAATATACACAGAATACCTATGTAGGTATTTTTAGGTGTAATTTTAAAAGCTAAGTGTGTTATATTCACTTTGTTGTGGTTTAATTTTAATACTTCACTGGCCATTCACATTCACACGATAAACGAGTTACAACGCAAAACAAATGCGAGTACCTACATAATATATGTAAATGTACTTAATTGGAAATCGAGAAAAGTTTTGCTAATCTGCTTTGTTTCTCTGTACAAACAGTTTAGCCTTTTTAATTAAACTAGCAAACAATTGTTTTTTTCTTTTAAGTGAGTTCTGAAATAGTTTTTGATTATGATTTTTAAAAGTGGTCTCTCTCATTACATATTCAGATTTATTGATACAATTAAAGTCATGTTTGATGTTATTAATAATTAATTGGATGTGTTCTCATCTTTTATTTTCTGTGATTGCCAATCAAATGGATTTTGCATAGGCACATTCACAAATTTAATTGCAATCTGAAGCAACCTTAATTAAACAGTCACGCTTAAATGATTTCTGTTCGATTTTGAATGTAATAGGCATCATTTGCGTGAAGCAACACATTTAGAGTAGAGCCATAAATGTCAGTTTATTCATTTTTCCTTATTTTCCATTTCAATTATTAATTCCACCATTGCATAATGGATTAATATTGCTTATTTTTATGCAATAGTAAATGGTTTCAGTGCACTACTAGTTGAAAACTTTTGGTTAAATTAATCTGTTTGAAATCACATTACGAATTAATATATTTCATACTTTATTTTTGTGTGGGCAAAAAGTAAAAAGATACAGTAACATAATTAGGTTCTATTTTAACAAAATAATATGCAAATACTACCCATTTTTACTTAGAGCAAAGGCAAGTAGGTTATAAATGCTCTTTTAAGTCTTTCATATTCATTTTGTTCATAACAGTTGATTCGTATTGCATTTAAATATCTAATTGCCCATAAATTATATGCATGCACAACAAATATTAATTAAGTGAAACATTATGGCTTTAAGTTTGAAAAATGTCCACGTTTTAAAAAATGCTTAAGAATTTAGCAATCATAGTTGAAAATATTGTAATTAGCAATTGGTACAGTTTGCGGATAGAATTTGGGTTGAAGAGCTTAGAGGATTGATTGAGTTGTTTACTTACTTGAAGCATTTAGCTGGGTTTTTTTTTCAGATCCTTCAGAGCAACACATGCACAACACCAGAACAGTTTGTGGCTATAGATGTTAATATACTTTTTGTAGCAGACACAAAGCTGTGCAACCAACTGAAACAAAGTAGAGATAAACCAACCATAGTCTCCAAAATTCTCTACTGTTGTATGGTTTTGTATATTAAACACATAAAATAGACATGCAGATACTGAGTTAGTAAAAAAGAACACTGTCACATAATACACGTACTGTTTGCATATTATGTTGAAATTATTAGTAGAAAAGATATTGTATTTCAATATAAGACCTAAGCGAGTAGCTCTGCAGAGTATAACTGTCTCACCCTCTTCAGAATACACAAAAAATTATTACACAGCCACATGAAGTGAGTAAAAGTATTTTTCATACCAATATTCGTATTACCAACATTTGTAACTTTAAACTGGCAAAATGATGAATGTGTTGAGTGATTGGTGTCTGTAATTGTCAGATGTGAGATGAGACTATGTAATTCTAATAAAAATAGTGAATTATTGAATTACACTTTTCATGTAAAACAAATATGAGTTAGGTTCTGCTTTTGGTTTCGAATGAATTCTCTACTTACGCTCAGATTACACGAGGAAAGGATTTTTCTGTGAATGAGTAGAATGATGAATGGGATGTGTGGTCTGTTCCATAAAAACAAGTTGCACTTTAAATCATTACACTCTTACTGTGACCTTTTGAAAATATGGCATATTTGTTGAATGAATTGCCACGAATGATTAATTGTGCTTCATATTTACCCATATATAATTATACACATTTGTAGCATTGAAAAGCTTTTGATCTGAAACAGTGTCAATAAATACGGCATCGTTAGCAGTATATAAAGCTTTAAGTGCAATGCACAGGTACAGTGAAATAATTTTCATGAAGCTCAATTGAATTGAAACTATTGTGTAGTCTTTTTGCAACTTTTTGTACGATGAAGTCAAAATTATGTGTTGGAAATTGTTTGTTTAAGCAATTGAAGTAAGAAATAGAAATTTTGTCATCTGACTAAAGACAGAAATTTTTAATACGAGCACATTTAATTTTTATTCAACTTAAGGAAGTGTTTCTCACTATAGGTAGGTAATATTAAAACAGGAGCATCACACCTTGTTAAGACTGTACAATAAAAAAGTGTGCTAAATATGAGTCGTAGTTAATATCTACCACCTACGTAGTTTATTGTAACTACTTCCTTCCTTAGGTAGTTCTTACAGACATATACGGTAGCTAAACTGTAAAAAATGTATAGACAACTAAATCTTGTGTTCTCAACTATCAAAGTCTATATTATCTGCTATTCATTACCTGTCTTCTTATTTATAGACCTATAGGAGTGTTGTCTTTTGAGTCGTTTTATCATGAACACTTTTTGTTTCTTCTTCATTCGACAATCTACACAACACATCCATAACATGACGGATACAACGAGATTAATTTGGCGTTACTGTTACAGGCATTTATTTACTTTACCCCCGTTACTACTTCATATAAATAAGGTAAAGCCCAAATCGTAAATGGCCCACTCACAAAATATTACACTGAAACTGACAACTCTGAAGAAGGAATCCGTTTAAAGAGTTAAAGGCAGCTGACCATAGAAATTCAATTGAATGCGAACTTTCATGCGTACCTCCAATTCTCTGTACATTTTCAGACACTTCTTCTATTTCATCTTCATTGTTTCTGACTTCTGAGTATATGTAAAAGAAAAAAGTATGATACCTCTGCAGATTATCTCATAACTTACATGTATAATTCATGTTTAAGTTATGACAAGTTAAAATGCACCCTGCAAACAGTTTTGTACTGTAGCTGCCTGTATCCTCCTCTTATGTTCTTCTGTGTAATACTTCTTTCAGAATCAAATTTCATGGGCGACTAATTACAATTTTCATTAACTTTTGTGTGGTCATACTACTCGTGAACTACGGAATGGCATTTTACGGTTTATCTGTGTCTGTATTGTATAGTTGCTGTTTTCCAATGCACTTTTGGATTTGGAAGAAGCCATATGTTTACGACGCACTTATTTGGTGCATAAAACTCTCCTCTCTACAGGTCTGGCTGTTCATTTAAATACGTGCACAATGCGAAATTACTATTACTGTAAAAACTGATATTATTGCACATGCATAAACTAAACACAGTTGAGTTCGACCAAGCATTTGTAATTTTCTATGTTGTAAAATATAAAACAGCACTTCATCAAGAGAGAGTCTCCGCTTTAATGAATTCCTTGAGTTGATTGCAACTTGCAACTGCGTTTAATGAGAATGGCAAATACCAGTTACTCTGCACTTCTCAAATTACACATGTAATTACATTCTATGAAAGCAAGGCAATATTCTTTAAGCACCTATACTTACTAAAAACATCGGCTTCATTTGCGAATACGCAAACCTAAAAAGTTAATAACAAAAGTACATGATTTTCATGTTTTGTTATTTTGTTTTCAACTTGGTTCTAGCACAAATGTAAGCACATTAATTCCACAAGTCATAATCTCACTGCAGAAAATCCTCGTACGATAATGACAATTAATGGAATTACCACAAACTAAAAATAATATGCCACAGTTATACCTATAAACTTTAAGCAAAACTCTGAATTGTACTTCCACTGTTGTCAAATGTTGATTTTAATAAACAATTGTGATTTGATTGATGTACACAGAGCGTCGGTGCTGAAATTATAGGAAGTACGGTTTAACATGCGCCTTTTGTGTATCCATGCGTGTATTTTATAGTAAATGGTAAAAGTAGCAAATTAAATGCAAATTTTGCTCATATGAAAAAATTGATAGAAGAATAAGGCAAAGTGCCTGTAGAAGAAAAGTTTTCATATACGGGTGGTTAATACAGGCATACAATTTTCGATCATGACTTGTTAGAATTTCTAATCAATTACTAGCTATTAGGACTTTGCACATCAGATTTCTCTTTCGACTGTTTGGTAAAAGTTCTATGTATTTGCATATCCGTTAGGCATGGAGCTTTTTCAGCTTTGGTGACAGTAAGTGCTCTGAATTCGATAGCGATTTAATTGTAGTAATTCAGTCGAATTTGCAATATATGGGTGTGCTTTGTGCTCACGACTCCAATTAGGGATTGCTGAAAGTTCATTAAACACTCCAAGTAGCAATCAAATCCGATGCAGTTTCTATCTTCGGCATATCGCAAAATAAATTCGATTTTCTTTTCTCGATAGATTAATAGCCTATAAACTAAAGACTAAAGTTATATGCACTTAATGCATTACTTTACGCGTAGTACACAGAAGCCTCCCACTCGTCGGGCTTTGTCTTTAATGTAACAACTATATTAAATACCTAATGCATGCCTTCAACAAACACGCACACAATACATATAGAAGTATACTGAATTTGTCCATCGACACTTTTAACTGTAAAAAATATACAGTAACATAATTAGGTTCTTAAAGCAAAGGCAAATAGGTAAATGCTCTTTTAAGTCTTTCATATTCATTTTGTTCATAACAGTTGATTCGTATTGCATTTACATGTTATTTAATACACAATCCTAAAAACTCTGCTATCTTGCTGCATTTGCATTTGGTAGACACATTATCCTTATTTGTTCCTGGTATAAAATTAGCAAATTCATTTTTCAACTTTTAGCGTTTAGAGATTAACTTTGTGTAGATATGAAATACAAATGTGGACTACTAAAAATGCACATTTAGAAAATCTGCTGGTGAAATGTACAATAACCAATGTATCGCATTAAGGAAGGAAATGGAAACCTACAACAAATCTTGCCACACAATTAAGTGCTCACGACAATTATTTTCAACGACAAATTCATATGTGGCTCTTGTTCATGGGATTTGACACGACTGAAGTATTGACTAAGGAAGAAACTTTATAATTATTACATAAATTCAAAATGAACAGGTGTTGTAAGTATATGAATCATGCAATTGCTATAATAACCGCACTTACGTTTCTATCTTCAAAGAAATTATTGAAATTACCTTTAACTCTACTCTTCCTTTCGTTCGCTACAGCTTTGCAGCTCCACGACAAAGAAATCATTATTAGATAAAAAAATTACCTTTGCCTTACGTTAAGATATATTTGGAATTTTATTGATAAGACGATTGCATGGTCGATATAGGAAAGTAAATAACTTCATTTCAGTAATCATTTGGATGTAGCAATATTATACGGACAGGATTTAAACAAAATGCAACCACAACGTGTTTTATATCTTCGTTGTATATTTTTAGTTTAATATGTTGAATAAGAGCTATTAGAAGTTGTAGCTATATAATTAGTTGCATACCAAGAAGGCATAGGTATGTAAATACAAGGCGTGATTTGCATCTTTTCTTATGAGCAGGAATAATAAGCCATCTGTTTGTTTGTTCTAAATTGTTGCACGAAGGATTGTGTACATTTTACATAGTGGTATTGCAATTACAAAGGATTGCATTGGTTGTATTCTAATCTGTTTTAAATCCCACACCTGGTTTGTCGCTATTTTAATGACATCGTAACGAAACAGAAAATATGACGGGTGAGGTGGATGGTTGGCTTAACATGGATATGCTAATCACGATGATGATGCATAAAAAACAACTCGCACTGTGTTCATTTGCCTAAAATCCTTCTGAGACATTCTTTCTGCATCGCTTGGGTAAATTGTCTGCCTGTCTATTACTGAACTTATACAATAGCCTCTTCAACAACAAACAACGACAAAAATGCATTCAGTATGTAGAGCATTACTTCTTGCTTTTATTACGAAATTCCTATAGTGCTCTCTTAACTTTTCTTTTACAGTGTTGTATGTAGTATAGAAGAATACGAATGGCATGTTGATACCTGGGAGGACTTGCTTCATGGAAAGCAACAATATGGGAAAATAACTCACTTTAATTTTCAACCTTATTTATACTCTCGTTCGATTTTATGACAAAGTTTTGCTATCAAAAATGCAAACCACAACGACACAGATCGTCAAACCGATATATACCTTCAGGTACCGCACATGTAAAGCATATAGATTGAAATTCGCATAGATAACTTTGTTTTACTTTAGAAGGAGCAATTTTCCAAGATAAATGCTTTGTGCTCTGTACTTAATCCTTATTCTTTATCAGAATAAAATTATCGCATAACATTTATTCGCAATTTAAAAACAAAAATATAGCGTATTATTAACTCCTTGCCTCCCATCAATATTCTTCAAGTGCCAAAATATTTTATAACACAAAATACTCAGATATCTCAGTACTCTGCTTGGTTAATGTATATGAATACGAGCATAATAAACAAATTACTAGTACCGGTGCGTGTGTAGTATACTGACAAGTGAGTGAGTTTTGTCGTAAGAGATAATTGCAGTAATCTGAATCAATAAATGTTAATCGTGTCGATATATCAATAACATAGGGACAGGTTGATTGGGATGTAGATGTAGGAATAGCTTGTGGTTATGCTTATGTTACGTTATGCACCATAATTAAAAGTGACAGCATGCCTCCTGTCTCCTGTAATTTACACGTTGTAATTTGTAACAACAAAAGTTGTGTGTTTATTAAGTGATTCTGTGAGATACTTTGATATGCACTTTAGTATGCTTACCTATGTTTATGGCATGTTATTTATATATTTAGATTTTGGATAGTGCACATCAAATTACGGAAGGTTTGCTAATTAATGCATGAAAAGTTGAGAAATCTGAGCAAAATTAGTATATGCCTTTCTCATTCATTTACGTTTAATGAATTTTGCTCTTTTGAGCCAAAAGCGTGTTATTATTTGTACAATGATAAAATTACATTTGTATCTTATGCACACAACATTATGTTCACAAAATCATAATATTATGCTATCTGTATGTTATTAGTCTATGCAACATGTGGTATGTAATTCGTATAGTATTATACTGTAGGTATATAAAATTGTAGAGGTATATCATAACGGCTTGTTTTTTACATACAGAGATTTTCGCAAAGTAGAAAAGTGAACCTGTAAAGTATCTCGCTATTAGCTCTTGTTTGTAATTGTAAGTATTGATCTTCGTGCTAGGAGATTTTTACAGTTTACAGGTAATCAGTAAAGTTAAGAAACTTCAGAAATTTCCCATAATTGCCAAGGCGCGTAAAAGTATGGGTATTCACAGTCATCAATGTCGAGCATCCAATTACGCCTGTTATTCAACAAAATTTCTACTATTAGCAAATTAATGCAGACATAATAATCAATAATAAACATGAAATATCGTTTCTCATTTCTCACAAAGCCATTACAGGATTTTTAGAAATTCTCTCTCGTATCGTATTGTGACAAATCCCTTTCGATCCCTTTAGAAATCTCAAGTGATTGAATATGTTTGTTAATTAAGAAAATAAGAAATTCACCCATGAGCTTGTAAGCACCATCGCTGTCTTATACGTATTTCCCACAGGTTTGTATGTATCGGAACAAAAGTCAAAGGACGAGGGAAAAGTCCTGGATTAATATCCGAGTCTTTGAATCCTGATAACATATTGTAGGGTACAACAGCTTGCTTTAGCTCAAAAAAACCCTTATCTGAAATACAAATATAATGTGTACATGTTACCATTACCATCATAGTTATACAAACAAACGAAGTATAATGTATTACTTAGCAAATATACAAGAAGTTACTTAAAAAACACAATAATTGATCAAGTTAGTTTATATATGACAAGAGTTGCACATGCGATTGAGATTTGCTGTGATGCATGCATAAAATAATTTGCATACAACCAACAGTTGCTTTCTTGTACAGTAGTTATTATTTACTGCATGCACCAAGTATTTACTCATAAATATTTGCTTGCACAATATAAGTTAAATGTAGTAAAGTTACAGTATATAAGGCTTATATAGTTGGTTTTATAATTTTTGCTAAAGATTTTTGCTACCTGTTGGATGAAACACAGCAGTCCATTTTTGCTCGGGTTTATCCTCCCAATCTTGGCACAGAACGTCTCCATTTTCCTGCACAGAAATGGCCTAACATATTCACAAAGAACAATAGTTGAATCAGACAGCTACATGTATTTGCATTTATAGTGATATTAGTATTATAATTATATGTACAGTACATTATATTATTATGAATAAAAGTGAATGAAAAGATGAATCAAAACCAACACTGCCATCCAAGATGTTTTTAAAACTGTATGTAGTTCCATTTTTAAGATTATTAGGGCTATTTGAACGTATCAAATTTTCTAACGAGGCTGGTTTACTATATCTGTCAAGGTGAGGTACAGCTACAACGCTTCCACAGCAGAAAGGAATTGCAAAAATCACTAATGTTAACAGTTTCCCCATGATTATAATAAATGTTCCTACTGTATTGATGAGTATATGCACAAATCTTTATGTCTTTATAGAATTGTTAGCGTTGAAATGCAAGCGAGGAAAAATGGTTTAATAACTGGAGAAAATGCTCAGCGTTTTTATACTCGATGACCTAACACAAAAGCTTCCTTGTAAACATAATAAAGTAAAACAGGAAGGATTAAGGATGCTCTTTAAAATCACATCAATATTATTATGGATCCAATAAGGGAGTCTGCAATCATTAATAATACAACGGTACATATACGAAATTTGTGAATAATGCAGGAATATAATTGATACTCTGATGTTACTTCACTATACACGTTCAAACTAAAATAGCTTACTGACCACAGGAAATGAATTATTTTATTGTGTTGTATAACATGAAAACTTGCCTTCATTTCACTGTCATTGTCAATGTTGTGTTATGATTAGCCTCAGAGTAATTTACTCAAAATAAGTAAACTGTTTAAAAAACAACGAAACTCTGTACATGCAGGTCGACCAGAATACGGCAGCATTTTCATACAGATAAGTGACAGTAATTAAAAATGGTAATGTAGGGCTTAGGATGTAAGTACATCAATAATGTGCAGATGTATATACATATTTTATGAAATACTAATATTTAAGCATCTATTTGGTAAATGTATGTAATCTAGGTATGTAATGCCAATACGAGGAAATGGGAGTCATCACATCACTGAACTGCTGTAAACTATACCACTGCAGTTTACAGATAAATACAGAATAAAATTCCTAGTAGGTTATTGTCGGTACTATTATTACATGGTTGACAGTTAGTTTGGGTGTAATTGAATTCGTGTTTAAAAATCAATAGGTATACAGTACAAAACGCATGACTACTGTTTGTGTTAATAATAAGGTTTGACACTTTGATACCAGCACACAATTAACACTGTTTATTATTAACTGTACACTTCCGCCGTCATGAACCTGTCTCACATAGCAATTAACATTGGGCTTGTGTGACATGCGGTTTACATTTGTATTGTATGTAGTCTTCGTATGTATTTGTATACAAACAATCACTATCGCTGATACTTCTACATGAGTGGTGTAGTGTATAATAGCAATAACTTTGTATATAAAATGGTGCAATATTATCTATTGAATTTTGGTTTAAAATAACCCTGAACTCTAATTGTTATAGCCATTATAGCTTGAATGTAATTATTCTAATTATGCAAGTTCTACTGTACGTGTGTCAAATGAGATAAATGTTAACATAATATTTGTGAGTTTACATGTAAAGTAAAGAAATGTTTATGTATAGAAACATCGGAAATAACCTTTGTTTTTATTACGATTATAGCTGTTTGCACACATTCAGCATTTACATGAACATTTGCTAAACATCTACTGGTTTATACTTTAAGGCATAATCAATGAACAATGCGCAGTATTACACATTACACACACATTACATCCAATCAATGAATAGTTAACTAAATATCTGACACATCCATATTGTGATATTTTAAACTGAAATCGCATAATATTATCATTTCTACCAAGGTACTGTGAGATAAGGTACAATAACATGTAAATATTCTGTTCCAAGCACACAAGCAACATGAATTGCTCCAGACTTACTTAACATTGTTGCACTTACGAATAAAATGAGTAGACATAAATATTTATTTATAGTTTAACAATATTTATACTTTTGTATTAATATACTTTAACATATTGTGGGTAAATAATCGGTATGTAATTGTAATTATTAATATCAGGAAATACTTCAGTTCCGGACACACTCAACTCTCCTTCCTAATTACATTGAGTTTGTAAAACCTTTGCTGTAACCAAAAAGTTTTGCCATGCCGTAGGGAAATCAGATCTAATGCTTAATACCTTTTCAGACATAAAACTATTTCCTTACATAAACCTTTTACTTCTGCATCCATCATCTTTGCTTTGCTGTATCCTAGGAATTTTAAATGAATGTTCGAAACAATTTACTGTGAAATTGCCTAAATCACTTTACTTTAACTTTAACCAGTTTATCAATCTAGTCTCTTTCCCAGAAAACGACTTTTTACTCTTTACTGCCTATAGCTAGGTGGTTTGTTAACAGTTTCCCTATATGGGGGTTAATATAATTACGTTATTAGTTAGTAGTAGTAGCTAAAAAGGGTACTTAATATGCAATGGTTTAGAATCTACCTAATAATATAATATTGTAGTTGTTGTGCCTTTACTGTTCGTCATCACGAAAAGGTCTCTACTTACTTAGGTTTAGGTAATTAGGTATTCTCAGTTTTATATTAACATTACAAGGTATAAAGAATATAAGTAGTCCACTTTTATTCTGTTTGTTCGTAGGTTATAAAACGTACGTAATTATTGATTGAGGCTAAGTTGGGACAGTATACAACGTTTACGCAGGGCAGTGGAATTCAGTGGACTGGCCAGAATTGGTAATTTTGAGTGTAGCTTTGCACGCGGTGCTGATTAATTATTGAATTGAATACCTTGGGTCAGATTATGTCTGTTTTTTAGGTACATAGAGGTGCACGTAAGTTAATATACCTTCTTCCTGGCCTGACAACCAATGTCCTAGATAGTCATGTTGTAATAGTCAAGTATGAGAGATTTTCTGGATTTTTGTATATCTTAATTAACAAGTTCGTCGAGTCGTTTATTATTATACATATACACTATACACTTACTGGCTTTGGGTAATACAACAGATATAACAACCCATATCATTATTATTCGCGTTGATTTCCGAAATTCTGACTTTCAATTTCACTTTGGTTTTCGTTTCCACTGCCGTTTTGATTACGACCAATGTTGTCATTGCCATTGCCCGATGATTGCAGCTGCGCATATGATGAGACAGACAAAAGCTTTTCAAGCAAACTGTTTTTTGTCTTCTCCAAAGCTGCCAACTGTTGAATTTTTAGTTTAAAAGTTTCGATATCAGCCATCATCTTTCTTCGAATGCTTTCTTCAATATCCTTGTACGATGAATTAGCAGTTGATGATGAGATCGAGTGAAGCCGTCGTTTTTTCGGTGGGAGTTGTGAAGGTGCTTCTTGCAAAGCGGCAATGGTTGTAGCACAGGAGTTTCCCCCTGATGAGGTTGACTGGCCCAGTGAAGGAGTACTTGCACAGCGCTTACGAGTTTTCGGTGGTTTAGGGACACTTTCAATCTGAACTGAAGCTGATGCTTCCTGCTTTGGCTTACTAACTAATCGTCTCCTCTTCGCTTGTACTTGTTGCGGTTGACTTGAAGAGGATTCATTTGTGTCCTCGGCAGTGTCATCATTTTCGAAGTCACTCTCCGAATAACTGAAATTAATACAGACAACATTTTATATATACATTCACTTATTTCACTACTAAAAACTAAATGGCACAAACACAAGTTCCCTGTTTCAGCTCCGAACCGAATTTGTGTCTCAACAAAATCTGTTTGACATTGACATATATGACTACTGTACTGCAGAACACCATCGCTTTCTAAAGCTGACAGTAAATCCGAAATATTGTATCTTGCATCGAGCGAATTAAAAAATAACAAATTTACACCTTACATTTACTATTTAGTATTTACCTAACATTTAATAACAGTTCTATTTGTACTACTCAACATTCAAAACCTAATAATAACGAACCAAACTAACTGAATTATATTTATAGATGTAGGTGTATCCATTTACTTTTATACAATTCATATTATATAACCGTTACACTTTCAAGAGAACCAACCAATAAATAATAATAAAATAAAATAAAATAAACAATGTTTCAGAAATTAAAATATTATAAACTGATTAGTCGCTAATATTATAATTGCAGGTACATAGCCATAAATTTCAGTAAAAACCTTGGCTAATTATTAAATTAAATTATTAAATTAATGTAAAACAAGGTTTGGTTGAAAACCCTTTGTATCTAAAACGTAGCATGTACATGATACAAGGACAAATACTATACTACTTTCTATACGTACGTACATACGACGTACGTATATATAAAATCGCATAATTTTTAAAGAGATTATTTAGATGATAATATTTGGAACATACCTTAACGAAATCCCTAATATATCACATGCCTGTGGAAGGATTTTAGAAGCTTGATTCATAATGGCAATAGTTTCTTCGTCATTACGTATGAACCCCATAAAGGGAACAAAATCCAGAATGTCCATGTCCATGGTGTCTTTACGTCCCCGTCCTGTCCTACTCCGTCTCAGTCAAGTATGACTGCGAACACTAGATACCCCTATAATAAAAATCACAAACATAAACAAATCAGTTTAATAGTTAACACAATTTATGCACACAAGTATAGTACGAATAAGAATTAAACTTTTTCCTAAATTATTGATTTAAAATGTGGAATAATTAATAGTAAAATTTTGAAACGAACCCAAAAAATTGGAAGTGCAAAGAAGAGAAAAACAGAGAGTGCGAGTTGTATTGGTGCGATGGTGAATGATGTTAGAAGTGCACTGCAGTATACACAAAAACTGCCTCGCCTCGTGGTCTGACACTTGTCAGGTAAGAAAGTAATCTTCGATGGCAGCACAACTACAATCACATCATGGCAGCTGATGAGAATGAGAACTTAGCGCTTCAACTAAGATTTTGCAGACACACAAGTCAGCACGGCACATCCCGCAAAACTTAAAAATTATTTGCACAAAATTACTTTTAAATTTTGTTATTCCTACTTTCTGCAACGTCGCAACCTCCTGATTAGAAAAACATCAACGACGACAACCGATGACCGTAACCGACGGGCCGCGACGTCACCACTCACACAACTGTCTCAATATTTCCACAGTGTTTCTGGAGAAGTGTCAACATATCGCCTGCTGTTTACGTCAAGGTGTCAACAAAACAAATCAATCAATATCAGTTTTCGTACCAGGTCTAGACACTAGAGCTTGACAATTTCATTCATCCTCAATGATGACAGCTGACTGTATTTACCGTAGAAGATAAGGTCAAAGTTTATTTCTTAACAACAAAAATTTTAAAACACTTGTTTTGCAAATGATTCTAAAGGTTGATATTTTTTATTTTTTATTTAGATTTGCTTACATGTTAGTTTGGAGAAAATCTGTGCAGAACTTGTAATTGAATTCCTCCTCTGGGGGAAGACGCTAGCGCAGTGGCAGCTTCCGGAGACACCGACTCTTATAATTACCACAATTTCATTAAGACTTTTTCCGCTGGTGCAGCCAAATCACAGGAACCAAAAATCGAAAAATACGAAAGCGAATGTGAGGAATTAGCAGGATTTGAAGTCGCTCCAGAGGATCCTCTATGCAGTGACAATCATAGGCTTAAGATTGATTTGAGCTCAATGTTGAATGCGGATAGGAGTCGTAATCTCACAGTGGCTAATTCTTCACCTGGATCAACCGGAGTTAGTGGCAGTGCAGTTAGTAGCAACTACCCTCGCACCAGTTCTGGTTCTAGAATTACAGACCGCACAAAATTACCATGGTTCATTTCACTGCTCATAGCCATAAAGATAGCTTCTTCGCTAGCCACTTTCATGCTAGCAGACTTTTTGACTGCCGCTACCTTGAATCACAATCCCCTTAGCACGGATGAACATTATCCACCAACAGGAGCATTTGGAAGATGGAGTCCTGCGTTGCAAACAATTGCTGTCATTCAATTATGGTACATAAATTAACCAATGACAAATTAATAACTCAGAAGTTTCATTAATTAAAAGTCATTTATTTTCAAATTTTTCTTTCCAGCTCCGGTATAGTGTTCGTAGCAGTTCAAAAGCCGTTCACATCATGGGGAAAGCCAGGTCTCTCATGCTGGGAAGCGGTGCGAGTCTTTCGTCATGCAATAATCTCGATTGTATATTTGCTGATTTGGTCTTCTGGACTACAACTTTGTGGCCCTTTCAGGACCACGTTTATTGCTTGCCATTATGACTTCACTCTTGCAGCAATTCTAGCTGCATTCTTTGTCGGTATGTTCCATCGATTCAATTTGCAAAATATTTTGCCTACATCCATCCAGTCAAAACACACTTGTTCACTGTGACTGTATTAAATAGTTTTGAGTTTTGATCGTTTAGTTAAAAAAAGCAAAGCAATGATAAATAATTAAAAATTATATTAATAATTTAGTCAAGTCCGGCTCAAGACTGCGAGGCGCTGTGTTATTTTCCACTGGAATTTTAGTACTTCTTTTATTTGATGACATAACCACAGGATCAGCCCACCATAGGACTAAGCGAAATGCTGAAATTGAAGAACATACATTTATTTCTAAGAATTCAGTAAGACAATATTTTCTTGGGAAATGAATCGATCACAAGGAGCAATTTTATTAATGGATTAAATTACATTACAGATTGGAATTCTAACCTTAGTCCTGTCGTTGTTTTACAAACTCGGCTTCAATGCATTTGCCAAAAACTTAGCTGCTGATCTGGGAGGATCGAAAAGACTGCATGCACTTTCTACATTTATTTCAGGAATATTTCTCACGTTCCTGTTTCTGAATGATTTAATGGCGGGGGTATGTGGAAACATAATTTCATTTATTTTGGTTAATTAAAATGGTTAGATTTAATGAACAAAATTATTTTTGATTTACACAGGCTGATATGATTCCTATTTGGGAAAACTTTTTCACATTAACATTTATTGTAATCTTTGGGTTTGTACTGGACTATTATGTGGATTCAATATGCACAAAAAGGTGTTTAGAATTAAGCTTTTCTAAACATTTTCGATTATACTATGGACTTAACTTACAGTTATTTGTGCAATTTCTAAAAAATAAATGGTTATTTGCAGGATGGAAACCAGTCAAGTTTCTCGCATAGGTACAACAGCAATTCAATTCTCATCATTATTGTTTAGTTTGGTGTGGATTTCTTCAAACGAAGTTCCTAGCGTTGCAACTCTAATAGCTTTTGCACTAGTCTACGTTGGTAAGCGTATTTTTCATTTTTACACGTAATTATAATGAGGCATTTAATATCAAAGATCGCTTGTATACAATATTGTAAAATTAATAACATAATTCGTGAAATATGACATAAATACGTTAATTACAATTTTTGCTCTATTTCAGGGGTACTCAGCTTAACATCATCAGAAAAGGCAAGTGGTGGTGGATCTTTTGTAGGATACTCGTCGGACGGTCTTCCATTGTTCAGTTTTTCAAATCACTTTTCTGGAGATTATTATATTCCTTTATGGAAGGATGTGATTCTTTGGATAACTTCATTACTTAGGCAAATTCAAGACGACTCGACAAGTCGAAAGATTTTCTACTTCTTTATTCTAAATTTTACATTCACGTGTGTAGAATTTGTATACGGAAGTTGGACAAATAGCTTAGGATTGATATCTGATGGCTTCCATATGTTGTTTGACTCAATGGCTTTGGTGATTGGACTTTGTGCTTCCATAGTATGTCGCTGGAAACCCAGTAAAACCTTTCCTTTTGGGTAAGGACCATATTGTAAATATTTCTATTCATGATTAGTTAATTGTATTTTATAGACATGCATTTTGCATGCATCATTATTAATGTATAGATTATAATTGTAAGAAAAATTCACAATTTGCTTCGTATTTTGCAGATATGGTCGTGTTGAAGTTTTATCTGGATTTTTGAATACGCTGTTTCTTCTGGTTGTGGCAGGAGTAATTTTTCTTGAAGCTATCGAAAGACTTCGTGATCCTCCTAGTGTGGATGCCAATAGATTGTTACCTATTTCTGTGGTTGGATTGTTCGTCAACCTTATAGGAATATATGCATTTAAAAATAGTGGAGTGGATCATCATTTGCATTCGCACAATACAAATATTAGAGGTTCGTATATCATCAATAAAGTTTCTTGTGTTGTAAACGCAACTGTATAGTATCAGTCTTAATACCTTTTTAAAATTACAGGTGTATTTCTTCACGTTTTGGCGGACACAATGGGTAGTATCGGTGTTATTATATCAACGATATTAATTCAGAGATACGATTTACTTATTGCCGATCCTCTGTGTTCCTTGGTGATTGCTGCTCTGATTGTTGTCAGCGTTCTTCCATTGATGAAGGATACAGCTCGGATTCTTATGCTGACTGCACCGGAAGGTCTAGAGCGAAATGTGCAGCAAGCAGTGCTGCAAATACTAACCATGGAAGGTGTCAAAGGATATCGGACACCTAGATTTTGGACACATGCACCTCAAGTTTTCACTGGATCGATGCATATCCAAGTCACGCAAGATGCAAACGAACAGCAAGTGATACGTCAAGTAAACAACCTGTTTACGTCCATTGGCTTCAACCATTTCACAACGCAAGTGGAAAAAGACGAGTTCATATCCAGAAAGAACTTTAATCTAGATGTAGACGAACAGGAGGAGGAAGGGGACGACTATTTACAAGATAAAGTTGCTTTTAAAATTGCAAATAATTTTAATGGAGCTACTACAACAGAAAACAAAGACAATAACAGTCATTCTCAACATGAAAGTAGTTTCGAAATTACTTTGGCATAAATTCAGTGAGCATACCATAATAATCTTAACCAACTTATAATATTTTATGTGATACTAATTTAAATTAGTTTTTTGTGGCAAAGTTGGAAACCAATAACTAAGGGGCTATTATTTCTATTTGCGATTGCAAAAGTGTCTATGCAAGGCTTATAAATGTACAATTAATTAAATTGTTAATATTATTACTTATGAAATGGTTGTATGTATTTACGTTCTGTAATTTAATTATGTAGATTTCATTGATGGTGTTGTGTATTTGTATTTGTATGGCAAGATAAACACAGTTTTTATGTATACGTATACCGTATAGGCATACTCTTGTACCATTTCGTTATGCCTATTTTGGTGTGAGCGTTTTTTTTGTTAATTCATAATTATTATACTATTTTGTAGAGGACTGTGCTGTGAAATGTAAAACTTATATTATGATAGGTTTACAAAATATTTTACATCGAGACTACCTTAGGTGATAATGCAGTTGAGAATTAATCGTACGTGCGCGTGTGATGATTGCCGTACACACGAGTTATTTATATAACAATGACTTGCAAAAAATGAAAATTGTTGTGGTTTTCTTATTAGTTGATATTTTGAAATAAATCAGCCCGCAGTGCACACGATGGGCATTACCTGAACACTATTTTTATTCCATTAGATCAGTGAAAGATAATTACATTGCAAACTAGTCGTATGAATTTAAATACGTTGTGATCTCACATAATAAATGTAAGGTACATTGAATTAGGTACATTGTTATAATATGCTGTAATAGTTATAATGTGTACTTTCCTTGTCCTTATATTTAAAAAGACAGTTCTAAATAGTTTAATTATATTTGTAAGTATAGATTTCAGCTACACGCGTAATTTTATAAAGCTAGCAATTCCCGAAACAGCACTGCACAGAATATTTGTGGTATTATAACAGCTTGGGGAATACTCACAGATTTCTGCTCCTTTAATACTTTCTACATAGGAAGTACTTGCATATAGATTCAGAAGTAATTGCCAGTTACGATTTTTTTCACATACATGAAATGGACTGATTGATAAGACCTTGGGTATACTATATACGTAATTACATACTCCATATATCAATATTTCTTAAAGAATCTAAATACATACATAGATATAGCATGTCTATTACATGCTCTAATACACTTTTAGACATAACCTCCAAAAGAGAGTATTAATTAACCATATAATCATATCATACACCGTAAACTGAGCATTTTTCAACAAAATATAATTAATTATGGCTTGGTTAATTCTTGCATATAGAAAATAAAATTTAATTATTATACTTAACTTTGAATCCCTATTTACAGTTTATACTTGAACTTGAACTAACACTTATACAAGAAACATAATAATACAAGGGCGTAACTAGGGGGGGGGGGTCACGGGGAGGTTATTGGCGGCCGACGGCCGCAAAAAACCAATTTTTTACACTTTGTGACCCCCCCAAATTTTTTGTGACCCTACCAAACGGCAATCCTAGTTACGCGCCTGTAATAATATACTTAATATTATTCCGTTCAAGCCACGATATAATTTACAATATATTCTAAAGAGGATAGGTATATTTTATCTTGGTTCAAATATTTAGGTTCTGCAGGTGGAAGGTATTTTTATGTTTTTGCAATATCTACTGTGTGAGACTGCATGGAACAATATAATATTGGCAGACATGTTTGTGGAATTTGAACACACCTTTAGTTCTTAATTTTCACCTATATCCGAATTTCATAGTATACCTATAACTTATCTTATACAGATCCTAATCAGATCCTCCTACAGGTCAACTTTTCTTCAAGCAGATTTTTATATGCATTCAGATTAAATTAAATATATTTTCACAACCCGTATTTACACTTATAGTTAGAGATTCTTAGGTTCAAGTGCAAGTTTGAATTTTTAAGACTTAATAATGATTATATAGGTACTTCGGTCAATTCGGTGCTTTGTTTCGTCGTATCCGAAATGAAATGAGGAAACGACTACTGTAACATTTACAGCAACCAATGCATGCGTAAAATTTTCATGGAAGTAAAAGACAAAAAAATATGTTAGATGAGCATTTAAAGCTCGTTTGATATCAATGTCAACAAGTTAAGATTGAATTGACATTGTGCTATAAGGAAATGTCATCTTTCCTGTCCCTGTCTTTGGAAGTTCGGGCAAGTTTTTCTTTTTTGTGTTCATATTCGAAATCATCGTCAGAATCAAATCTGTCTGGGCTCAATTCCTGTATCCTTCCTTCGTTGTGTTTGGTCTTCTGTTCTAGTCTCACCAGTTTCTTGCAATACTCTTCCAGTTCCTTATTTTTCTTGCTTAATTCTTGAATCTGATTATCGAAGCTTTCATTTGCAGCTTTAAGTTCAGCAATGGCTTCATCCATAAATTTCTGTTCATCTTCCAAATCGGTTATTTTTGTTAGAAGCTGCTTGATGATCGTATTTTTTCTATGAACTTCAGCTTTAAACTTTTCATCCTCCAACACGCATTGCGTCCCTTCGTTTACATTTTCAATTTTCTCCCGACTCTCAGAAGGTAAATTATTTTGGGAGTGACTCGTTTCTTCAGAACTGTTTTCTGAATTGGTAATCTCGCTACTAATTTCAACCTCTTCTTGAATATCCTGCATGTCCATTGCAGCAGACGAAGTTCTGGAAATGGTTTCGCTGCTGTTGGTACTAAGAGGTGACGTTGCTGATAATGGCACAATAGTTACGTTAGATGAACTTGGTGCAGATATGTCACAGTTGTCCACATTCCATTTGAATCGAGTTGGAACAGCATCCTTATCCAGAGGACCCCCGAAGTTTGGGACAGTAGTACTGCTGACAACACTACTACTACTTGGGGTCGTCACACTGGGTTTAACAATGTAATCTTCCTTGAGGAAATGTTTTGAACAAACTCTTGAATTAGTACTTAGAATAGGGCGGAAACGATAACTGTCCGTGATTTTGTCCTGCCAATTTGAGAATCGCTCCTGGGTTGTAGGAATCCGATGAAATCTGACCTTGAGGAACACAAAAATATATTACAGTTAATATCCCACCACCACGTGTGCTTATATTATTTCAAAACATTTAAACAATGATTAAATAAATTCGGATTATTTAACGAAAGTGAAAAATTGGATGTTAAAGTGAAAGTTTACTTTCGTCCCATTTTTGTCTCTATCTCCGACTTTTGTGCCGCACAATGGAACACAACATCTTTGAACCATGATGTGGTCAATACTCCCAGAAATTGTAGAATCTGTTCGGTTTTAACTTCCTATCCGAGTTTCAAGGTTGACCTTGCATTAAAGCTACACTCTCTACGACAACCAAACCGTTATATACCTACCTACCTTCCGCAACATTTATACACTCTCTCTCTCGGCTCAGTGTCTTGAATACATAGAAACGCAAAAGCAGCGAGATACCCGGTTCGGAAGTGACCTTGAGAGAACTGAGAATGTGCTATAGACAAATACAGTTCCTCGAACCTACGTATAAATCTATACTCGCACTCTGCATGCTGTAAAAACTTGTACGCTTTCACCGAGTAAAAGCTCGCACTGGCATTTCATGTGTATTAATACTCAAAGTGGAATACTTTTTCGGTGCGGTTGCTCATACAGAATTAGGCAATGGCTAATTCATTTAATCTCGTTTCGTTTACAACACGAATGTATAGGAATAGATGCCCAAATTATTCATTAATAATTGGAAGTGGAGGTGTTTAATGATAAGGGTGATTTCACCAAAGGGAAAGCAGGGGAAAGTTTACAATTTCTCCACGTAAAACCCGGAAAAGAGAAAGCCTAGTACTTCCTTCTACATAAATTCATGCACCGTTTTTGTTTAAAATTACTAACTGCTTATTCTCTGTTGAAAAAGTAATGTAAGTCACTTTTAGGGGGTATACTGTCCTGTAACGTCTAGTCACTAATTAAACTTGAGCATGAACCCAAAACATCACATCAACAGACTCGATCTTCATGTTTCACTCATTGTCAGAAATCAAACACACAAGACAAGTCAATTCTTACTGAAAATTCCCGATGACTCGTTTTCGATTTCTTCACTTCCTTCTTAATGCTTTTCCTTTGCGCTTTCTTTTGGTTATTCACAGAGTCTCCGCAGTCTCCAGAGTCAGATCACAGTTTGGTTGGGAGTGTGTTGGGGTATATAAAAATACAACTAAACGCACAATGCCCCGTGAATGAGAATATATAAAAATACCACTAAACGCACAGTGCCCCGTGAATGAGAAACAGGGAAACTGTCAGTGGAGAGTGGAACCGATGAGATGTAGATATCATTGGCTGGTTGTTCGGGTCCTTTTAAAACATCGTCAAGTGTAGCGTGCTTGGGAGTTTCAGCTATTTGCCGAAAAACATTTTCAACTGCAAAATAATCAGTTACATCAATAACTGTCAACATGGGTTTCGCTAACATTTGGTATTCTCATCCAAGAAAGTATGGACTTGGCTCAAGATCTTGGTAAGTCTTTTTACAATCCACATTTTCTTATACATGTACCCGATTTTGGATTTTGTGTTTTCAATGCGAATGTTGGTTGTGCCAACACAACACTGAAAAATATACCTTAAAATTATTTGGTTATATAATTCGTAGAAGATGGTCGTTTACTTTACAGCAATGCATTACAAATTCTATTTGAACTAATTCCTAAAGTTGACAACTTTCTGTTCTTTATAAATTTTAGTCGGTCATGTGCCAACAGACATGGAATCATCCGGAAGTACGGTTTAATGATTTGTCGTCAATGTTTCCGTGAGTATGCTGCTGATATCGGCTTTAAAAAGGTAAAATAAAATTATTTTCGACGCTGCATTATTTGTGAAGTAATATTTATCAAACGTATTTGAATCATTTGATTATAAGTACTTAATGATTGTTAATTATTATTTTTCAGCTGGATTAAGTAGCGTATTTCATAGAAGACATGGATCGACTCACACGAAAACTACCAATATCTTATTTTAAGTACGAAGTACTTGTTTTTGTATGCATACATAAACGATGTATTTATTAACGATGAGTGTGAGATAAAGTTTTCAGTTTGTACAACAGAATTGTTTTGGTACGTTTGTGCATGATATACATTTATTTAATCTGAAATTAATATTTTGCACACATGCTGCAGATAGGCTTACATCACAAGACTACATCATTGTACAATTGATTATTTAGTAATTAGGAATACACCACAAGGATAGTTAACTAACATTCAATTCAACAGAATAACACTAATAACGCAAAGAATATTAACTTTGGTTTACAGAGGACATCATTACGTATAATAGAGCTTTGTATGGAGTGATGCGATAATAAAGTGCACTGCACTGCACAATTAGTCAATTAAGTTAAGTCACTGGGAGTACATCCATATACGCTGTGTGGTGTACATTTACGATAATTTACTCTTCTTAAAGAAAATCAAGTGCCAAATCTTTGCTGACATCGTGCAAACTTCCATAACACTTCTTGAAAATCTCGAATCTGTACTCTCTCCAGCGTAGGCAGCCAGCTGTTGAAAAATAAGCATATTCATAAGCATATTCATTTTTTGTTAATGGTAAAATGGCAAAGGTTAAAAAAATCTCGCAAAAAACTTGTTATCAACAAATTGAAACAGGAATCTTACTGTATTTCTGTAAGTCTGATATGCCAAGGCAGGAATCCCAATGTGGATTTGATGTTACTGAGAATAACTAGTAGATCTGGTTCGGTTGAAGAATTTTGACTTGGCCAGTTGTGAACACGGTTTAAAATTGTGTCTATTTTCGATTCAAACATTTGTCTTTTTTTATAATTTGACGAATATATATGATTTTTTGTATCACACTTGACTTCAAGTTCCACTCCGGCAGAATATTCGTCAGCTTCTTCTAAAGCGATATCTCTAGCTGCCCGAACTATAGCCGGTTTCCCATCATCATTGGAAAATATACCTATGTACAAGGGGGGAGGCGAGTTCATACCGTTCACACCTAAACATAAAACATAAAATGAAACATGAAATTCCTAAATTATAATATGCTTAATAATTAATTAACGCTTAATTAACGCTATTAAAATAATATTATGTCTTTATTAAACGTATACATACCATTGGAAATCCCGTTTTGCTTGGAAATGTTATGGAACTTTACAGTTGGGGGGTCGCTGAATTCACTGTATTCTTTCATAGCCCAAAAATTCTGAATAATCTCCTCTTGGACAAAACAGCCTAATTCTCTGTAGTGCTCTTTCAGTCGTCCTGTGAAAAGAAAAATGAGATGTAAATAGAAATCAAGATTATTTTTAAGGCAATATCTAATTAAGTGTTATGTTATGCTACGTAAATATAATTGGCTAACCGTGGAAGTCGTAAAGGCTTATTTGAGGAATGTGAGCCGCCCAAGCCCAGCTTATGACTTTAGCTAAGGATTGAAGGTCGATTTCATTTTTACGATTTTCAGTCTCAAGAATATTTCCTCCAGAAATCTTTGAAGGGGTATTTAATTTGATGTAACTTAAAATCCTAGATAGAATGGTTTCCGGTTCATTTTCTACAATTGAAATAGCGATGTGCTTAGGAAGTTTTGAAAAGGTAATAGTCGATTTCGCCAAGTTTGCTAGATGTGCATGTTGCGAGTGTAATGGCCAACATGACAGTAAACGTTGAACAAATATTTTCCACGTATAAATTGCTAAATCCCTAATCTCCAGTTGTAAGCGATATACATAATAAATACAGAACCACAATAACCTATACAAGTTTGATAATATCAACTGCTTAATGTTCCCGATCATTGTGGATAATTTCAGAAATGCTTATCGTTTTTGCAGCTTTGTTTCTGAAGAGAATCGTGTAAAGATGAGATGTAAGTGCTAACCACAACTATGACGTAACCAGGTTAATAAATGCATCAGACAACTCTGTGCTCTGTAAAGTACCTACATAGCCTTTTGGAATACAACCAAACATCTGTCTGAAAAGTCAATTAAGGCACTGCACTGAATCTGCATCAATTTAAAGTTTATAAAGACATAACTCTTAAGACCAAGATGTTACGTAAAAAATCACCAACAAACAGTCACAAATGTCACAAATAAATACGCCAATGTTAACTAAGTTACAGAGTAGGGAAAGAAAAGTAGTTTCTCGTTTCTACAACTAATCTACACAGAATACTGACACACACCACACTTATAACACGTGTATTAACTTTTCATCACAAACTGAAGTCGGTATCAAATGAACTAAATTTAACTTCACTCCCAGTTATGTAACTTAAATAGTTATTATCAATAATTTGTTTTAACTGTGTATGATTAGATGTGATGTGTTTTGAGTTGCTACTTGATAACTTGCTTATACAGCAATTATGAAGTGACCATAACTGATAACGAACAAAAATTATTGCAATAAATAATTCGTGTAATCTCAAGAAAGTTCAACCTCCAAACGTCCAAACTCCAATTCCGTATTTAAGTATCTAATTTCTAAGTTAGCGATTTTAATTATGGCCTGATTGATAATTTCTGACGAGCACGATTTTTACCATCACTGCTTTTGCTTGTCACTGATTTACTTAAATCTGGACACTTTTAGGAAGTCCCTGAAGATCAAGAATCTTCCGATTTATTTTACCGAAAGGTGGTAAGAATTTCATGTGAATCCGCCGTACGTATCATCCACGTGAAAGAATTACGTGTACCCGTGTACGCTGTGAGCTGTGACTCTGTACCCTTTGTATTTTGTGTGTCCATCACCATGTATTACATAATACTCATAAATAATATAATAACACCTATGTAAAGCTAAGCATGTCATGATGTTCACATGAAAGTGCCACAGTGGCAATAGAAGGTGAATGAATGCCTAATTATTATTTAATTATTTACGGATTTCTACACTCAACGACTCAACCTCTTACTAAACTTATAAAACTAATCTTCCGAGCTAAAGACTCGACTCACTCGTCAGACAAAATTATGTGGCATGAATAACATTTTAGATTATGGAATACAAATAGTAATTTCGTATTTAATTTCTGTCATTATAATCATGTAGTTTTGTCTAATGTGTATTATTATAATACGTAAATTAAATACAAACAAAATGAGCAATGAATTCAATGTTGCAATGCATTGCGTTGCAATTAGTTTTTGTAAAAAGTGAAATAAACTCAATTAGGTGTGACATTTTATGTTTACCATGCTAATCACAATTAGCGTCGTAATGGTCTTAATTTTTAATAAATTAAAATTCGGATTTCCAGTGTGGTTCTCGTATTTTATTACGTACACTTTTTTCACACTTAAGTTTACTTAGGTGCCGGATTAGCCCACGGATTACCCGGATTCTCTTTCCCCCAATAGATTTCATTTCTCCAGACTTCAACTCTGACTTTCTCCAGTGACTTTCTTGCCGACATTAATCTAAATTTGTCGATTTTGCCGTTAGGTGTCTTAACAGTTTCCAATCAGATTGGTTTGCTAAAGCAATATCATTAATTGTAATTGTAAGCAATTTCTTGTTTTGTAATTCTATTCTTTATTTCATTGTACACATAAATTTCTATTTGTAATTGAATAGAAAATTGAAAACTGATCGCATTGTTTCAATTTTTGCTATTACAAACATGAGTCCTCCTTTAAGGTACATGCTATTGCTAAAAGGGAACACAAAGTTAAATTTCTCAGTACAATACTTAAAGCGTCTATTTAAAGCAGAATTTCTTTTTGATTTCATTGTGGAGCAGTCTGTAGAAGAACAACAAGATTTCTCTACGTTGTCGTTGTCAGGAGTGTTCTCATTGTAACCGTAGTATGAAAACGGATCATCTTGAATGTCAAGATATCTGCAAGACGCTGTCCACAGTTTGCTTTGTGTCTCACAGTCGTAAGTTCTTGGATGGGGTTCGCTAATTTCACTATTGCATATGTAAACACCTCCTTTCGATTCCACCTGAGCAGATAATGAAGAATAGACGATTGTGTCTGCTCCTTGCTCAGGTTTCTGAAAAGTAATAATCAAAAACCCGCTTTAAATGTAAAGTTTCCAAAATTATGAGAAATATCAATTGAAATGAGTGTCAGTACCAAAAATAAAAGAGAATTTAAGAAATTGAATCTATTCGTCCATTTCCATCTCATGCAGTCCCACAAATGAGTCATAATCATTCCTGGGTGAACAGAATACGATCTAACAAAACATCCTTCAGCTTGAAGACGCCGATCCAAAAAGTTGCTGAAGGCCAATTGCATAAATTTTGAATCCATATATGCCTTGTGGCTAGAGTAGATTTTGCTAAAAGCATTACCAAATAACACATATTTCAAAAATTGTTGTTTGAAAATTATAATTAGCATTATTTTTGGTTTAGGAAAATGTTTTTCTAAGTCACCTCATTTGCAAATCGGAGAAATTCACATTGCCCCCATAATGTGTGGCTGAAGAAACGTTGATAATTCTGCTGACTTTATCAGGAGAACCAGATTCCTTCAACCTTGGTAAAAGAAGATAAGTCAGAAGATAATGTGACAAATAATTGGCTTGAAAGTGCTGTTCGAATCCATCGACTGTAACTGTGTATTTATCGATTTTTACAGCAGCTGTACAAATGCAAGAACATTTTACACATTAGAAACAAAATGATCATCGCATACTTTTATTTTCTAGGGTCAGTTCCTTTGCTGAGTAAAAATGTTGTTTCTCTTTTTTATCAAAGATTGGAATTGACAAGATTGAATGTGTCTTACCATTATTTATTAAAATGTTTACTGAAGTGTTTCTGGTTAGAACTTTGTAGGCAAATTGCTTTACAGAATTTAAAGACGTGAGATCCAAATACAAAGTTTCAGCAGTTCCCGTAGTTATGCCCTTACGACGGATACTCTTCACGATATCATTCCCCGCAGTGGTATCGCGACATCCTAGTTAATTGCAAATATGAATTCTCTCATTAAATCGTTTGTACTACTTCCTTTGCATTTAAACAATTTAAAAAGTGTTTAAGCAAATACTTAATGATTAATTGCAGCACTGACCTAATACAACATGCATATCACACTGCAGTAATTTCTTTACTACTTCTGCTCCAATTCCTCCCGTGGCTCCTGTAATAACAGCAACGCTTCCGATTTTATTCGACGTTCCTATATAGGTATTCATAAAAAGCAAATTAGTACTTATGAACTAGTTTGTAAACTTTTAAACAAATATTTATAGATATGCATTTAAGATGTAGGTTTGCACTTACTTCGCCAATCAAATCGTTTATGCGTAGTTGAAAATTCTTTTGCAAACATTCGGAGTATGTGATAATGTTCTACAATCGACCACCATAACCGAATAATAAAGGCAAAGATGCTGTGTCCTCCTGGTATTTCCACTTCAAATTGCAACTCTCCCCCCATATTAAAAAATTGGTTTTCTGTGTAACAAATACAAAAAAATTACACCTTTGTGAAATTAAGTTAAGTGTACATAGATGTATATAATTTCATGTTAAATTGTAGGAAGCATGTATTAAAATAAAATGAACTTACACCTTAGGCGTACCAAAACTGAAATATTGGAAGTTTAACCTTCTAGCAGAATTTTCTCAAGTTTGAATACATTATGTAGTTTTATTGAGTTTGTTTTTCACAATTTGGCACTGTTATGGTTGACTGCTGCAAAAAGCAAATTGAAAATGAGATTTCAACCTTACAAAGTATATAGAGGCAGATAGTATATTGGCAAATAAAAGTGAACTAACGTTAAGAAGGAATTTAAACTTACAAGTTAAGTAAGTTAAACGTGAAAAGGCTAAAAGTGTAATTACAAAGGAAAAATGGAAACAAGGAGAACAATATAAAACATCTTGATGTAATACAACTTCGATACCTAACCACACAGAACAGACGAACTTAGAAAAAACTCGCTCTATTAGCTACCCTACCATTTCGTATGACCATCATATCACTATAAGGTCACACGTAGTAGTTCCTTCTGTATAGTCAAAGCATATAGGAGCATGAGAACTTTAGAGCTTTATTTCACACAATACTCTTCTGAAAAAATTACGAACATCCAGTATGTAAATGCCAAAGGTAACGTACTTTTAACAGATTGAGTTGCATATATAAAGAAATATACACAAATGCCCATGTATGTACTTTGTTATATTAAAGCTTCTAAGATGCAATGCATAATATGCATATTTGGTTATTATTATTGTGTTGTAAAGTAACTACGTTGGGTATTACGTATGTAGCTTAAAATCATCAAGGATGCTCAAGATCCTTCAGGCAGTTTCTGCAAAACTGGTTGTGCCACAAGATAAACTGCGTGCAAAGCGATAGTGTAAATACTCACTTTCGCTTCTGAAACAATTTTTCATTTTGGACGGAAAGTCATCTTTAATGCACTTGTGCAAATAACATTCACATAAAATATGTACAACCCGTGTGCAATTATAGTAGGGAAGTTAGATATGAAGACCCCTGCGGCTCATGCAACAACGTTTAATGTTACAGTTTACATTTTTTCATTTTACTGTAAAATGATCAAAGATAGCAGACTGCACTACAAATATCACGATCACAATGTTGCCAATAATACGATTACGCAAAAAGACTCGTGTAGAGAATAGAGTAGGTATATTCGGATATTTTATTAATTCCATGTTTAGATTAGGTTCAATAGAATAACAATTTTTATATTGCAGTTTGCATTTATAGAAATTGTAACCAGCTCATTACCTAAATATTGAAAGATCGAAGGATAATCTGTTTTTCCGATTCAATTCAATTAGCAAGAAAATTAAAACCTGTTTTTACTATAATAATTTTTGCTATATGTAATTTTGCTTCCAGGTAGATATGTAAGACATGTACCATACTAATACCAATAATTAATGAATACTGCTACATTAACTAATTACTTTTGTAACTTTGTATATCTTTAATCTCTAGAAATATGTAGAGTAAAAGTCTCACATACGTCAGATGTAGTAATAAGTTATTTATTAATCTTGTCCCCTATAAGAAATCCTATATAAGAAGTTTCGATGACATTTTGATGACCTTTGGGTAAAATAATTACTTTCGTGGGGATATAATGGATTACATACATGAAAGTGAAAACAGAAAAATGCAGGGTACTGTGTCTTCATGTTACATATAGGTCTCATGCAAGTAGTAATCAGTTTAGATCTGTTTATCTTGCAACTGAATTTAATAGTTTGGTTGTAAGAATAATTATGGAGGAAGATGAAGATACATGAACTCAGGATGAGAGTTTCTCCAAGCTAAAAATAAATTCATATGAATTATGTTGTTTTTTGTTTCCTTCAAACTTCCAACTACGTAAAATTAGATTAAGAAGCTTTCTGCTTGATTACGTTATGACGTTAACTCATTATTATGTTACGCTTACAGCACATACTTCCCATTGGACTGAATCGTTATTGTTAGTTACTTCTACAACAACAATCATTATAGTATAGGTACTGCTGATAAATTATGAACATAATACAGGTAGACGAGTTGTGAGAAGCACTCTTGGTGCTATCACAAGACTAATCTATATCCGTACACTTGGCAGTAATTGCAATAGTCAGAATGTTCTCTTCCTCATATCGTTTGATGCAATTACAACACTTTGAACGCGTTCCGTGTTTACAGAGGAATGAAATGTTCATTGTACATTGTGTCTGTGTATGCATTTACCTTTTATTACCCCACACACCCACCCCTTTCATGTTCATGTACAAATGTGGTGGCAAAAGTTCACTTGAGCTAAACTCAATTATCATTTTGCTGAAATGCATCGTTAAATTTCAATTTAATTTACTAAATGAATTGGCCAAGCTTAACTTAATGACAGTAATTAGCAGCAACACCACACTCATTTTCAACAACATGTCCATCATAGCCGCATGGGAAGTATTTTGGTTTACTTATTTTGCAAAGGAACTAATTAAAATCTCGTAGTAATTGTCACATTACACTAACTCCGTAATAATATGCAATTACAATTTTGATTTCTGCAGTTGGGTTCAGTTGCTGTTCCATTTCTCACTTCACTACTTCAACTTTAACAAACGCAATAATTTTAAATTCTAGTGAGAAAACGTTTCCCTAAAAATGGCAGCGTTAATCGGTAAACGAAATTATTTGCTATGTTCGATTGCGATATTTTTCGGTTCATCATTGGTTTACGATTGTGCTGCTGCAGATGTGAAGACAGACAATAATAGCGTTATTGTTACGAAGTTAGAGGATGGGAAAATTTACACTTTCAGAAATAAACATGACTCCGGGGTAAGATAGTTAAAGATTTAGCTTTCAAATTCTATTTTTGATAAAGAAAGAAAATACATACATAAAGATATATGTAAATGCATTGTATGTAATTAATGCAGATCTTAACAGCCATAAATATCATGGGCGAGTATCCTCCAATAGTCACAGATAAGTGGAGAGATGCTGCTACACAGAAATGGAAAGCCGTCGGCTCATGTAAAATATTTCTATTATTCTCTATGCGAGATATTCAATTTTCAATTCCTAAAAATCGTTTATGAAACATCTGTATAAGAAATGAAATTGGAAAATCATTTTTAACAGATAAATAGTTTATTTTTACTATTATCATATTGAATACGATTAATGTGAAAACATTTAATTGTCTATAATGATGAATCATGTGAAGATTAGTTAATAGTAATAGGAATGTGTTTAATAAGTGTGGATTATGGATGCAAATGAAATCTCCCTTTTTAAAAATAATGTTTGTAAAGAAAGAAATTAATGACTATTCAGCAACAAATAATTGCAGAGCCAAAGACAAAAGATAAAGGAACCTATTGAATGTATATATTACAAAATGTTCTCGTTGTCTAGATTTCTATAGTGGATATCAACTCAAGCCCACTTCGGATGAAGCAAAAGTTCTTAATTTGGATACAAACAAGAAATTAATCTCACAAGATGTATGCCCTTGCAAACCTCTACTATAATCATGACATGAGTTCATTTCTGAAAGTCTATAATGCTTACTTAACACTTGTTTTGACTTTAGTCTCCAGGGATGGGTATTATGAATGGGAATCAATATTGGGAGACGAATTACGTTGGCCATGGGTTTCATCAACTGAGAAATGTGAAAACTGACGAATGTTTACGATCGATGGGGTAAGAAGACAAGATAATTATTTTCACTGATATGAATCTTAGGTGAAACAAAGCATGAAATATGTAAAAAGGCTAATTAAACTAATTATGCATATTGTTAATGTATACAGAAATGGAAAGCGTGTCGGAGCTAGAAAATGCGTTAACGTTCCTAAAGAACAATGGCAGATAGATGAAATATAAATACAATCAAGAGCATCAGAATAGAAGACACATTTTTCGTTTTAATAAATTTTCTTTATTAACAGCTAAACGAATTTCTAAATAATTTCGATAACAATTCCGAGTCTCGATACGAACCAGTCAATTAGAATTCCATAATGATAGGTACATTACATAGATATAGCAATATAGATGATCGGTACAGCAATTGGCCCTCGGTTATTACTTACAACTATACTTCTCAATCTATCTACTAGCACAAAGGGCTTCACAGTTCCTTAATCATTATGAAGATATACTATTCGTCCAGAGGTATTGCTTAAGTACCTATTTAGGCTAATAATGTAAATTCTAATAAAGATGTAGCAACTTATCTAAATGAAAAACTACGCTAAGTACCTACCAACACACAATTTAATATTCTTACAGCTACAGTCTTGTGAAAATCTATATTTATTTTACTAATACATATACTAGCACTTTCATGTAGTGGTTTTTCTGAAATTTCGTGTACATTTCATATTAGAATTTGATTCAGCAAGAAAACGAATATAATGGATATATGGTAAGTCAAAAATAAAACATCTACTATTTTAATTATAACGTAAATAATGTAATAAATGTTTTCCCCTCTTAAAATCACTTTTGAAAGTTACATTAGTGTAAATATATCTATTGATATTTTAATGATATCGTAGAATGTAATAATGTAATAGGATTAAGTAGATTGATATTCTGTAAATAGGTATAACTGTACATAGTGCTTGCTAAAAGACATTAAATGGTTGTGTGTCGAGTGACAGCTGAATCTGAATCATTAATCATCTATCTACCCACTACTACTAAAAATTACCATTCGGACATAATAATTTTCGACTTGTCCAATTTTCTTTGCCACGGATTATGCAATACAACATTAACAAAAGTCATCAATCTAGTAAAAATGTACAACAGTGGAACGTATATTATTGTGATTGTTGTTGTTGCTTGATAAGCTCCTCCCATCGATTAATTAAAGCTGACTGCCGACGACGAACTGTTGGTTTGCCAAATCCCGGTGTCTTAGTGGCAGAAATGCTCACATTGCCCACACTTATGTCATCTGAGGAAAGTTTTCTATCACGAAGAAAAATGCTTCCATTTAAAACCTTTGGTTTCTTTGTGTCTTCTTCATTTGTTTCCTCATCCCCACTCGTATTGTTCGAGCCTCGTGAAGACAAATCAGGTGTCGACTTCCATTTAGCACGAAGTTGTGACAGCTCTGTGAACCAGAACAAAATTTAGCATCCCTTAACATCATTACAGATGTGTAACTCGCAATAATTTACATAGATTACATCGTACAAGCAACAAGCACAACTTCTAAGCGTGGACAGAGTTTGTTTCAGTCGCAGAGAATGATTTACTGTTTACCTTTTTCCCTTTGCATCATCTCTTTCAATTCTATCTCAATCTTATCCTGAGCTCTGATATATTTCCTTCGTGGTTTCTCTTCCTCTACATCGTCGAAAGAGGAGTTGTTCTCCTTATCTTCTTTGACCTCAGCAAGAGTCTTCACTTGCTCAACTTTGGGTTCTTTCGTGGCTTCTGGGACTGTTGGCTTATCGAATCGCTTGCCAATGCTGAATTTAAAACTAGACTTTAGAAGATAGCGCTCAATCGAATTGAAACTTGGTCTTGACAAAGGAGTCGTTGGAGTCAGAGGAGTCTTCGGCTCCGATCCAATTTCAGGGGAAGATAATTCGAAACTGTTTCTTTTGTTTACAGGGGGAAGTGAGGAAAATGCGGTTACAGTTGGTCCTGAAAAGCTAGGCATGGGTTTATCCTCAGGCTTGATAATAGCAAGCTTTCCAAACGGTCGTTTTCCTTGCGAAGGCTTAATATTGCTATGTTCATCGCTTTTCTCTGCAACTTTATCATCAGACTCGGCCGAGATTGGCTTTTGCTCAGCACTTTCAATTCCATCGTTGGATTTTTCTGAATTTTCGCTATCAATTGACTGCAAAATGAAAAATGAGTTGCAGATTAAAATAAACAAAGAAAAACGACTAAATTACTTTGTTAATTACCAACCTCTCCCAAACTAATGCTTTTTAATCGGCCTTCACGGTACAACTCCTTCTCTCTCTGCAGATTCTCTTCGATTTCACGTCTGAGTCTCGCAGTAGCTAATTCGTACTGAATATCTTTGTTGTTCGAAGACATTGAAGATCCATCCACTTCATTAGTGTCTTTCATGATGAAAGAGTTTCTGCTGACTTTGCGAGGAGTTGACTGATGAATCACGGAGATTGTTTCCTGGGCTGGGCTCGTTTTAGGAGAATTATCTGTGTACTCCTTTTCTTTTTCCACAGATGCAGCTACATCCACTGAAGAATCCCTTTTGAGTCTTCGAAATTCCTCCTCGCGTTGCCGACTTGTGCGAATCTCACGTTCGATCGGAGTTTCTTGTGCAGTTCTATAGCGTTAACCAATAACATGAAAGAATTATAGAGACTTTGCACTACTACTACTACTGTTACTATTATCCAACCAACCAACCTCGATAAGTATGTAAGTACCTACACGCATTTTGCTTTATGTACTTTCTATCAAATATCAATTAATTATTTCCGTTGCGACTTGTAAGTTCTGTGTGTCACATGCGAGTAAAAAATACACTGGAATTCGTTACTTCCTTTGTTTAATGCAATGCTCTACATTCCCTTCTTACTTAATGAACGCGGTTTCATTTCACACTCATCCACTACAATTGATCCTTATAATAGTTGTCATTCATGAGACAAAACCTGCTTTAATGTGTGTCCATTAGCTATTATAGCTATCGTATCCGCAGCTAATTGTCGACCTCCTTTCAATTAAAACTATACACCATGCTAAATGCAAATTAATAATATTCCTGTCTTTTCTACTGTACTCACCTAATTATCAATCGAGTTAACAAGAATTTCCATGATTTGTAAACAAACACACAACAATAATGCCACTAATGTGAAATGCAAATAGAAATCCCTGTATATTTACCTACTTATTAACTTAACGTCACATTTCATTCATAATTCCATTGTGAAATGTTACAAATAAAAGTTAATAATGTACCTACCAGAAATCTCAGCGTGTTTAAGTGGATGGCCTTGCTCAGCACAACAAAGGATTCTTTTTAGTACTTTGTAGGTCTTTACTTTGATACAATTCTCAAAGATTTTCAAAATTCACAAGAACTGTAAACTACTTCGGAAAGGCGCTGTGATAATTAAAACAGCTTTACCTTTAAACTCTGCACAATTACTGTAAGGAGATTCTGAAAATAGTTTGAAACGTGGCTGAGTAATGGACTAATCCACCTCCCTATACTTCATTAGTGATTGATGCATGCACATTATAAAAATCTGCAGTTTTATCTTATCTAGAAAACATGAGCAACTCCTACACATCAGAGGGCATATATTAAATTGCACACATTAATTTATGTTGCGAATTCATCCGCTTTCGTCGTAATGTGTATATTATTTCTATGGACTAATTATACTTGGCTAAAATAATTAATGTGCCTAATTTTTTCATATGAAGGAATTTCTATACACAAAGTCTATCGTAAATTTGTCTACACCCACTCGAAAGCTAACAAAAATGTTTGTTCATACATTTGTAAGGTACATCAACAGAAATGGTGTGAAGCTATCTCTCTGTCTGCTTTCTGTTGTTCATGGTCAAATAAACTTTGCGCAAAAGATTACACAAAACTTTTGTAGCTGAATAAACATTGGTGGACTTACGTCATCTGAAAGCTTTTCAGCTCTTCTTCAACCAAAGGGCGAACTTTTCCTCCCATTTTTCCTTTTGTGACCTCTTCCTCGAGGTTGGCCGTTGGGGTCATATTTTCAAATGCGGCATTTTGTTTGTTCAGTTCATCGTCCTCGAGTCCATTTCCGCCAGTCAAGATATCCTGCTCTCGATCGGAATTCGGAGTGTGGCTATCGCCTCTGAAGACACTTGCCGGAGTAACGTTTCCGGATGAATTGCTTGTTCCTGTGTAAGATTCGAAATCAATTGCAGAGTCACTGTTGTATTCATCTTCTGAATTTCCTCCAGAAAGTTCTTCTTGTTCTCCTTCCTGTTGCCCCTCATCTTCTCCGTCATCCTCGTTTCTGTCATTGTCATTGGCATGACCACCTCTGATGTTACTCTTGAGTTCTATTTCACGCATATGGAGATCGGAAATCTCAGAATTAATCAAATCCAAAACAGTAGCAGCTTTTTGCTGTAATTCCTCAGGAGGAATGGATTGCTGAGATTGAGCAAACGTTGCCGCACGATAATGGGCTTTGATTGCAGGCTTCTTTGAATTCGTATTGTTAAAATTAAGTACTACTCCTTGATCCGGGGAAATGGAAGTCATCATCGTGTCGGAAGTATCTTCGCCTTTGCTGTGAGCACTGAGTGAATCCGCTGCCTCTGGCTCTTCACCGTTGTCCCCGTCAACATCATAGTTGCTATCATCAGTCAAGTTAGCCACTTGGAAAGATTCAAAGCCACCATCCTCTTCCGTGTCATCGTAGTATTTCGTTTCTTGCCGACCGAGAGAACCACTGCTGCTACTCAGGAACCGATTATTATTCAGACTCATACTGTTCATCGTTAAATCACTCGTGCTCCCGGCTCGCATACGTTTCTCCCAGTAGAACTTCGTCGCTTCTTTGTTCTCTATAATAGAGTCCGAGTCAATTTCCCCTGAAAACAATACAACCATTTTTATTAGCAATTTCTCAACTTGAATTTAATTTACCCCACACAAATGACTCGGCATTTTCGACAAAAGTCTTTACAACACTCAACGAGATTTGTTTTGCACTAAAAACTGAATAAGAGACAGACAGACGTGTAATAAATGACAACAAAGGGGAAACAAAACCATGAAATGCTGTCAGTCATCGTGATTGTATAGAACACGTTAAGTATGTAACAAAGTTCGGCAATTAGATAAAGGCAACAGTCGATTAGCCACCATTACTTTGTGTTTGCATTGATTTGCACACTACAGAATTACCGATTGCAGCAACCACAATGAAAAGCCGGTTTATAATATGAATCAGAGTGGAAATTTCTGCAAGCTTGTCTAATTATGAGTTACAATTACATTAAAAATACCCAAAAGAGCAGGCATGATGTGAGATGTGAAGGAAGATAGAAAATAGATTCAGAATCTACAGCACTTAGAAATCTCAAGGCACAAGAAGGCAGAAACAAACTTTATCGCACTACACCGTTCTGTAAACACTACAAAGCTGAACACTCTGACAGCCCCAGTATAAATAGTAAATGTACTGTGTACAAATAAATTGGGAATCCACACAGACAAGGAAAAATTGAGACATTTCTAATGCACTATTGTAAAAACACGTAACTCCGTTTCGTTATAATTGCCTTTACTACTCCTCTATTGCAGTAAGTGAGAATATTAAATGCAATACATTGTGTGTAAAGAGCCTTAACAGAGACATAGGCAACTTGAGATTGCTTTATGAATTTATTTTCCCCAAAATGATTCATAATGTGCCAGTTCAAAGATTTTAGATCAAGAACACCAGTCAGAGAACAAATATCATAAACCAAGCATGGACGACTCATCCTTTACCAAAATAAACCATCCAATTAACAAATTGTTGTTAACTCTGTTAACCTATTAAATTCTACTGCTTCTACTAAAGATGCAACTCTTTATGTAACGTAACGAAAAACACAAACACATTTAAGAAATCGTGTAACAACGTCATGAGTCATAGCGGAATATTATAGTATTGTATTGTATATTTGTATTATACGTACCCAAAGATTGTTATTAGTATAATTTCTTTTTCTCTGCTATAACAGTTTACTAGTTGAGTTATAAATTACTAATTACACTTACAAAATTAATAATAAAGTAGTTAGGCACACTTTTATCTTTAATCGTTCCGATCAATGTGTTGTAAATTAATAAACCTAAACGAACTACTATAAATGTTGCTTATATTTCAACATAAAATTATCAAACTAAGAATTTTGTGAATCACGATGATTCTTCTGCCTAATTCAAATCTGAACTGATCTAAAGTACAAAGGTGTAAGTTACTGAACGATTCGCTGCTAATTATTACAAAAACTATACAATCTCGCTTTGTAGCTATAGTATTAGTATTATCAATTATGATACGATTGTTGCAATTGTAAAGATCCATCAAATACACCACTCAAGTTGATTGATGTGGATTAACTGCAACATCAATGTATTCTACAGCAACTATCGCTAATTGATATTATAAAAATGTTTGTAGTACTAATCAGAATGGTCTATTTTATTATAGCTATTAGTATTTGCAACGATATTGCATGAAAAATGAAATATCGGATGTTATCCTAAAATTGTAATCTGAATAACCCAAATCTCACTAGGCCAATAATAATATACAAATAAAGCACACGGAAACAGCAAAGAGTCTGACTTACTTCTCCAGAGGTCTATTACAATGACTCAACTGAATGAACAAAAATTATTGATCTAGTCAAATTAACGTGAGACTGGAGCTGGACAAACCTTTCTACATTCTACATACATTTAAGATAATGTAATCTCATAATATCACTCTGCATATTAATAATTCTCAACCTTGCCCGTTTTGAACTAGGTATAGTTAATACACACGTATATATATCAAAAATGAACAGAGAGATAAATTTGTGATTCATTACTAAATACGGCAATGTGCACTCGAATGGTATGAGTACAAACGCTATGAATACAAGTATATTCTATTTATCAGTCGAAATTTTTACATTTGACAGTTATACATTGCTAAATGATAATTACAGAAGGTAATTGCGATAAAAATGATAAATCAATTGAATAAAGGTGCCAAGTACCATATAACACACTACAATAGGAAATAACTGAATTAGTAAAGCGGAATACCTGTGTAAAACAACTGATAAGACTAAAACAGAGCAGAAATATGCGTGATGCAAAATGCAAAGCTCAAAAGTGTCCATAAAAATCGTGTGCAGAATTTTTACTAATGATAATACTGAAAATTGCAATAGGAAGATAAATACCTGGCATGGTTATCCGAAAGTGTTATGTAGATGAGACGATGACGGGTTTAGCTTTAAGCTTGTTATTGTATTTGTATTTTACTTACAAACAGAGACAAACGACAAGGTTATGCAGTAATCTAGTAACAATGAGTTATAGCATAAACCACCAATAAAATTACTTATAAAACTTCTAATAAAACAACCGCACCCAACTATACCGAGTTAATTAAACAATAAACAAGAAAACAACACAAAATAAGTACAAAACACTACTTAATACAGATACACTACTCACTACATACAAACATGAGTTTTAGAGAGCAGGAGCAGTAGCAGAAGAGTAGACTTGGAACATACTACTACAATTGTCCAAGGTTTCAATGAAAGATGTCAAATGCAATAATGTATGTAATATCTGTGTGTGTGTACGCGGAGCTGTGTTCAGATTACTGAAATTGATTTGGGGGACGACGGCGGCCGTGTGTGTTTGAAGATTAGCACGAAACGTACAATAGAACTCTTCAGGTAGACTTATATAAGGATTATATGTCTCTGTATGTGTTTGTATTTGTTTTATGGTATATCTGTCACTTGTTTGTGTGTAAAGGTGGTTTGGTTAGTTTTTGGGAGTGGAATGACGTCGTAATAGTGTGGCAGAACAGATTAATAAGTTTCCCTATCGATCACTCGCGTCCAAATCAAAGAAGGGAGAAAGGAGACGGAGGATGAGACGCTTTTTTCTGTGTCTCACAAAACAGAAGTGTGCTGTGAGTGTCTGTGAGGCTTGAACGAGTGGAAGGAGCAACAGTTGGATTGATGGACGTAGTAAATGCACATACAGTTAGTATTTAGCAGGAGCAGTAGTTGTAAATATACAAATACAAAGTAAAATATTGCCAGAACCCACTCACTTTCGGTAAATTGCAAATTGCACCTGAATTGCACAGACACTGATGAGACGAAATGTGTTTTGAGTGAAGTGAATGACTGGACTAAGCTGCTGAACTGATCTTCGTTGAGCAAACACCACAACTTTCCACAAACACCGCAAAACAACAATAAATTCTCTCTAGGAGGATAATAAATGATGAATGTGTGTATCTTAGTTCAGTCGAAAGTAGCAAACACCACTCGTAGTTAGATTTCTGCTACACATAGACTGCTTTGCCTACAATATGCACTAACTGCGTTCTGCTGCGTTCCTAGGAGTAAATAAAGGGGTAATTACTTACGCTTCGTTCGTGTCTATGTCTAAGAACTAAAGGTTAACCAAGCCAACACTTTTTAATAAGACGAAATTTTTTACTCTTTTACTAATATTTAGTAGTAGAAGTACTGAATCCAAACCATAATAATAATAATGCATGTACTACACACTTTACACAGTCAGATATGCATTTACTACCACTACTGCTTATAATAATACGTGTCTATGTGTGTAAAAGGTGTCTATAAGAGATTGATCGTATAGGTAGATGTGTACAATATTCTTACTTTGTGCAGCTAGTAATAATCTTATCAGTGCGAGCTTATGAGCTCAAATGAAATGAATTCCAGCTATGCCAAGGTAATCATAAGCTCTCTCTCTCTCTTTCTTTTTGCTAATAAATGTATTTGTTAATAACACTAACTCATCAACTCAGTTTTACGCCTGGCCTGACAACAGAATGCTACTAGCTATGCATGTACCAAGTGTAATGGCAATATTCTACTTTGGTATAGTGCTGTGTGTGGTTTATGTGATCTGTGTGTTCCTATACAACTATAATACCTACATACCTCCTTCCTTTCTGTGTGTGTGTGGAGGTGCTTGTGTATAATGTAACTCTACACCTACAACCTACCACTACGGTACAAATACATGTAAGAACTAAGTAAGACACAAAATAATCTATGGAGTAATGTAATAATAGTGTAGCTGTAGGTATAGTTGTAGCAGCAGGAGCAGTACAAACGAATTCACGACCAAGACAAGAACAAGACGACTTAAATTCACTCACCTTTGCTTAAATTGCTTTGGTTGTTTCTGTGGCAGCCGCCCGAAACCAACTGAGCTCACTTTAGCCAAAGACTTTTAACATCATCACTCATTTCATATACATTTAATATACGTATTGTACACACAACCACCACTGCCACTCTTCCACCAGCAATATCATATAGCAATAGAACAATTCTCAATTTATTCTTCTCGTTCTCGAGAGAGGAAAGAAATGAACGCACACGGGAAAAAGGTGCACACAGCTCATAGAAACTACAAAATACCACGTTGTTCGTTTACAACGACTACTTCTATACACAGGGACAACTGCGGATATTGCAGATAGGAATACCACCACACAGTTATAAGCACAATGCAAATACTGTGTCTGTTATTATGCATGGTTGTTGTATATGGCCTATACGCGAGAGAAGAGTGTGAGAAAAGCATATTTACTTACTTCTATTAGTTATTGTTACTGTTGCATAGGTACTTGTCCTGGTACTTGACTCGCCTCTCTATGTGCTTGTTGCTCCTATTAGTTACTACTACGTTTAAAGTTTACGGATATAATCTCTCTTTACGCCTGTCAAGCCAACAGAAACAACGAGCCGCTTTGGCTAAGCATTTTTCTTTTACTTATACTTCCATTCCTTTACTACGTTTTTACTATTTCCACTACTACCTGTCTCAAGTCTCAAGCTCAGCTGAGTCTGAGTCTGGTGTGGAGTTTCATTCATTTGTGTGTGTGTCTTGTAGCTCTCTGTGTCTCTTACTGCTATATAAGGTGATACGAAGTATACGTACGATATGAATTGTATCTCTGTGTGAATACATGCACTCTTCCATCCATAACATTGAATTACTCATGTTTTTCTATGTGATATTATTATATTAGACTGGTAAGGATATCATTATACATAGAAAATACAAAAAATCCACTCTGACACTGCACAAGAAAGATTTTGTTATGAGAATACCATTTAGCTTAAGTACATGTACAGTATTGTTTGGACTGCAGTGGATTTAATATACATTATTAGTTACTTGTATCATGAAATGCACAAGGCCTACTATGGCTTATAATAATATCACAAGCGTCTCAGTCAATGTTTAGAGCTTAGCTTTAAGTAACCGTTACGACTGCACGGCACACAACGAGTGGTATAGGAAGAAACTGTGTGTAGTGTCTGTATAATAACATTATGAGTTTTTTGGTATATAGACGACTCGTGAATTTGCAAAGTGGAGATTATTCACTTAGAAAACAGAGTCATTTGAAAACTTTAAATAAATGGTTTAATACGATTTGGTACACATGTACTAGAGGCGTCATAGTTAGAAGTATATTAACAGTAATGTATATAGGTATTTTGGTGGCTATGCCATAGTCTTTGCATTCTTCCACACAGGCAACAGTTGTACGAGGTAAGAAATAATAATAATAATGGAAAAGTGCATTAAAGCATGCGTTGCATATCTGCATAAGCTTTTTAGAGAGACTCACTGCTCTGTGTGCTTTTCCCAAAAACCTCTTGCTACGTATTATATTTTTACAAGGCAAGTACATGAAAGGGTTAAAGGATATAATGGTATTTTATTACAGTATAGAATTTAACATTGGAAAACGTAAGGAGAGTTAAGTGAAGCCTAACTAGAATCTTTCATTCATGGCTTAGCATCCACATCCACAATCAGTCAACCTGGAAGATATGTACAAAAGGTTGTTCCCACGTACATTAGCGCTAAAAGCCAAAACTACCTTAAACTTTGTGTAGAGTTTGCTCTTGTGAGTGTCTCTCTCTCTCCCTCTCACATCGTCTTGTGTCCATGTCCACCACGTCTTTCGTGTACCATGCTGAATGATACTAACTAGCAAACTAACCTATGCTACTTTTATTTTATTATTCCTATTCAATTCAAAGAGAATAACAATACGAGAAAATCCATCTCTCTCTCTCTCTCTGCTCTTTTATTCTCTTTTGCCATGCAGCATCGTCTTGTCTATCTGTCTGTCTCTCTTTTGTGCACTTCACAACACTTTGTAGCAACAGACAGGTAAAAATAGTGAAGGAACGTATAGGAATGCAAGTGAGTACACTACATAGTTATATATAGCGAAGGAGTATATAGGCAGAGAAAATTTATTATATGATTTAGTATTATAGAAGAAGAAGAGGAGCCTATCGTAAATGAGAAGCTGTTAGTACTTCGGTAAATTCAGACAATTCTGACAGTTCTAGCACGTCGGAATGACCGTGTCTACTCTACCATTCAACTTTTTCTGCCCTGAATTTCTTCGTCGTGTTTCTCTTCAAATTCAATGTCTCTCCTTTCAATTGGGGACAATAGAAATTATATTTCCAACTTACGGAGGGTCAAATACAATACATAGGTATTACCTATATATTTGTTACAGTAGGTCTAGGTATGTAGTGTAAGTGTATACAAGGTAAAAAGGTATAACACTGTAAGAAATAAAAAAAGCAGTACGATGAATTTCAATTGTAGAAATTATAATTAAGAAGCTTTTTATCGAAAAAGAGAGTCTCACGAGATTTGTTAGTGAATCTGCAACAAGTCTCTTGCAGTGTTACATTCTTCTGCTGATTTGGTTTGCATGGAAAATCTCTTTGCTTAATGCTACATCGTCTCGTACATAATACTCACGTAAACATCTGACACACCAGATCAAGTGACAGATAGCGATGGGAATTTGTTTGCATTACCTAAATCTACCTGTTGTGTAGTTACTCACTTCAATAGAGAAACTAATAGTCCTGGAAGCTACTACATGCCTCTATTAGCTATATACTAATATAGCAAGAGTTATATGGCGTATATAGCACTATGTCGTTTGTATGGAAATCCAAATCTATTTAGCAAGAAGAGTGCAAGGAAAAGCAGAGAATATTTGAAAGAATGTTATGTGTGTGGAATCCCACACATAATTTCTATTTTTACATGAATACCTCCCACAAGCAACAATACAATACACTCTAGTAGTACTAGCGTCATAATAAATGGCAGAGCTACTTAGTTGGAACAAAATATATCATTATTAGTGGAATGTACATGTAGTGCCTACAATAATATTCCTATGCATATTCTAAAGCTCTAAGTCTGTATAGGTACATACTGTTGTTTTATGTCTTGTCATTCTCACTTGATACTAGTTTATCCATCACCATTCTTCTGAGCTTTATCTAGAGAAGTTGCTACTGAGCTACTGCTACAAATATATTGGTTGGACATGTCAGGAGAGATACATGAATCTTAACTCTATAAGAACATTGGAATAAATATATGGTGCAAATAATACAGAGAGTAATAAGGCACATATAAACATTTTCTAGGTATCACACAAGAACAGAGTCGTTATTATTAGAGAGGATTTTCCCTTCGGCACACCGGAATAATTACAACTTGCATTGCAACTCTTGTCTTTATTAGCTACAACTAAGACTTTTACATACATGCAGATAGGACAAAGGCATAAAGTCACTTATAAAGTCAATGTAGTGTCCATCCTGCCTTGTATATACTTTAGAAGTATATTATATAGGTATATACCCCATATGTACCCATTCCACTTATTTACTTGATTTCTGTACACAAATGTATAATGTAATTGTGCTGTAAATATATATTACGGCAGTAGTACAAGTACACTGCCTTACAGACACACAATTAGATTAATAAACTATTTGTACATACTGTTCTTTCTTAAAGCGTAGTAAATTGCTATATTTTGCTTATTCTATCTGGTAAAAGTATAAAAGTACCTGGACGTAAATACGTAGAAGGAATGTACATATACAGAGTCTACACCACAAGAACATCAGTTTTAAACGAATAGGATACAGGCATTTGCCTGCAGATTAGATTCACAATTATAATCTCATTTACAATCAAAAGATTTCAGAGTTTCCCTAATAAATAGCATTTGATGACACTGCACTACTCTACAGATATGACTCTGCTACTGCGTACTTCTAGAGTACACTACAAAGGTATGCCATGTAGTATAAAGGAATAATAATGATATGAAATGTGCAAACACCGGCTGTGGACTTTTGTACGTAGAAGTATTTGTATTATGAAAAAAATAATTTACTTACTTAGTAGATGCGACTAGTACATCACAACATTCTACTTACTCTCTGGTAAAAAAGGAAATAAGTGGCACAGCCTTTGTGTATAATTTCCTTATAGTAATAGGAATATCTCTTTCAAAGGCAGGCAACAACGCGGCTACATTGATAAACTTTAACTAATTTAAAAATGATAATAATACACATCTGCACACAGAAGAGTTGTACAAACTCTGATTCTGGTTGTGTGTGCACTTTCTTGTTTTATTACAGGGGACTCTGCTGGAATTTGGAGAATGTGCTAAAGAAAGTTGACGCCGCGACATAACTCTAATGACAAGACAAACCCTGTCTACCATTTCTAATCTATTGCCTCTCCACTGTTTACTTTTATGATACCCTTTCCTATAGTACGCACATACAACAAACATTATTACCTTGTATGGGTTTTACATATACGACTAGAAATGAAATGAAATTGAAAAGAGAAGGACGCACTAATATTAAATGCATAATAATGATAAAGTAGAATGTAATGGTAATAAGTACGTAGCAGACACAGCAGGGATGGTTGCTACCACGGGAGAAAATCATTTCAAACTAGAACGTGCCTCGTTCTCTCATTCAAAAGGTATTATTAAACGTGTAATAATATTTCCACAAGGAATTTCTAGATTTTTTCTGCAGAAAAACGTAAGGAATATGAATACTGCCTATGCCTATACCTATTTACTTAAGAACAATCCAAGCAAACGTGCCTATTACTGCGGAATCTGCTTACTGGTAGATCGCAAGATTAATAGTTACAATAAACTACAGTACAGTCGTAAAATGTTTTCTATTACTTAATTCATACTATGTCATCATCGTAAATTAACAGGAATATAGCTGTGGTGTATACATAAAGCTCTTCAATGCTGCAAATACTCACATTTTTGTCAATTTTCCTAATGATGCGTCCTTTATGAGTTACGAGTGTACATATAACGTTTTCTCTCGCTTTTTAACAACAATTCTATATATAGGGCAAGGAAATAGTTAAAAATGTTCTTATATGCCAGCAACCACTGCAACGATTATTATACTGTTCCTTCACTTATTTAGTCGGTCTGTGGGTTTACTACGTTCATGCTTGTTACTATAACTTACAATTTACAAGGTGCATGGTCGTTCTGTGTGTGTGTAGATAAATAGCTCATCCTGTGTTTAATCCTTACACTATACTGCTTGTACTACAACTAATAAAGTAAAATGTTAATAATACCAGTTTGAGAATCGAAAATAAAATGTACATGCCTGCCATAGACTGAAATGAAATACATAACCTTCCCTGAAGATTAAATTTTGTTTGTGCATTATATGTGAGCAGAGATCAACTCGAATTACATTAACACACACACACACATGCAATACTCACAAATCCGCACAAGGCATTTAGAATTTACAATACAACAAATGGACGAAGTTTGCATTCGCCACTCTTATCCTAGCATATCGTAACTACAGTATTATAACGTAACTTTAAGGTTCTCCTGTTATGTTACCCATATAATAATAAGTATTTGCTACTCTCTGCTCTATCACTAGTAACCTTAATCGTCGTGTGTGTCAATGATAATTTTTATTGTTGTTCTATGTCCGTTGTAATAACACGTCTCTATATACTAGAAGTGTTCTTCTGACTTTTCAGCAGTAGCAACCACTTCAGTAGCCACAGTGGGTGACGATGATGACGAATTGCATGTAAGTCTGAACAGATAGGTATAATACTTTATTTTTTTTATTCAGCATTACGTATTATTTACCTTAGAAGACATGATATGTGATAACAATGCCTTGTGTTAAATTGCAAGGTTGCTCGTACTGCTACTAGGACCGCATTTAAGCGGAGGTGAGCAAGGTGATGTACGTTTTCCAAGTATCTCCATTATCTTCTGTCTATATACGCTATCTATTTTTATCTACACTCAAACTATCATACCAAACAACGATAAATCCTATCCATAAGCCATATACCATGTATAACAAAATCTTTTTACAAGTTATGTGAGTATTTTCCATGTATGTGTATGGAAATAATAATAATTATATGAATTGAATATGCATGCAGAGAAATACAATAGGAGCATAATGCATTTATAGGTATAGGCTGTGTGTTATTATTATCTCATTGATGGTATTTCTACACCAAATTGTTTAATAGGAGGATTTACATGTGGAATTCCATTAATTAACTCCCCAGTGTAACTTCCTATCTGTGATTATGAGAAAATACAAATGAATATCTGAGCAAGGGAGATTAAAGTGGACAAGAATTAATGTGGTGGCAGTTGGAGTTTGAAAATGTGTGAGAAAGTGCGAAATTCATTAGCAGAAAATTATATCTTGGAAACTAAGGCAATCGACTTCGTGCGGTGGTTTGTCCGCTGATAAGTTGTGCAAAGTTCTGTGTGAAGTCTCTAGAGTATTGCAAAGGGAGATAGGTGCACGACCAAAGTACTTCTACTTAGCAACTGAGTGAGTAATAGAAGCATTGAAGTGTATTATGTATTTTCTACAATGGCTGCCTCCGATGTGTAAGTGTAAAATGTTTAATGATAGTCATAATGAATGCATATATGAATATCGAGAACATCTAACATGTAGATACACGGATTAATGTGGTAATCATTCAAATTATTGTGTTGTGCTGCTGTTGCGTAGTTTATGTAAAAATTTACAACAATGAAGTAATAAGTTATTATATTTACGTAGTTAAAAGGGTAGCAATAAATGCCTTTTGTTATTGGTGCTTGTCTGTGTATCTGGGTTTGAGTCTGTTGCAGTGTCTCATGTATTATTCTCGGATTATTAATTACACAGTATGTCGCATTCATTAAGTTGAAGACCTCCTGTACATGTAGCGTATCCGTGTATCGCGTAATATTATTATAATATTTTCACGGTTCCAAAAGCTGCACATTCAAATAAGATTATTATGACGAACAATTACTACGGCTATTAAAGCGGCTGTAAACGCATAACAACAATACCGTTTACACCTGTGCCCAACACAACGACAACTTCCTCTTCAAAATATCTTGACTTTGTCCAAGTACATATTATTTCTATTTTATAACAGCATTGCCCACTTCAACCAGAATCACAACACTACAATACAGAAACACATGTGTATATATTTTTACACGAATCTGTTTGCATTCTTTCTGCCATACAAATGCAAACACATCTCCCTCTCACCAAATCCAAAGAGAATGAGATTCAAGTATTTATTCTGCGACTGCGACTCTATTTAGACAAACACTACGCAGTTCTATCCGTTTAGGATGTTTGGGAGTATTTATTATTAAAATATGTATTCTCCCTGTGTAAAAAAATGTTTGTGTTCTCATACGCTAAACAGCAAATGTTCTTGAAAAAAGGGTGAATATTATTATGAAATCTCAGTCAGAGTTATTTTTCTTAAATAATTAGCGCTTGCATTACAATCACAATTAATGGAAGATGTGCAGAGCTTGTCTGTAATAAATGTTCTATTGTAGTATGTGCAGGCAATAATTATTATCATGGGTCCGTGTCTCATGAAATGCATAATTCGCTTGTTCTTAGAATGCTTGCAGTTACATAGAGACTTGTTAGTGGAGTGGAGTTTGAAGAGACCTTAGAAAAAGCCGAGAGTTGCATCTTTCACACAATGCGATTACATTTTTACATTGTGTTTCGATCAAAAACGAACTGAGCCCAATGGTTTGAGATGTCAGTGCATTCCATGCATTCTCGAGAGATAAAATACCAAAGCAAAACCAACTTCCACACACAGGGCGAGGAAAATGTGCAAAAATGTGCCAACGAACTGTATTACAATAAATACACCGTCGAACTGTGTACATTAGGTGTATTACATTCTTACACTCCATTCCATTCCTATGTCTATTAAGTTACATACAACAGGGAAACTCTCAGAGTAAAAAGTAATAGCATTATGTATTAGAGATTCTCTTACACTTAAAGAAGTTACATTGCAACAAGTAAAAAGGTAAATTCTGTGTTTGTTGGAGCCACAGAGCCAGAATGAGAAACAGAAACCTCCATGCTTATTCCACACCAAAGTAAAAAGCGTTTACAGGTCAATGCCAAAGTATGATTTGGTTTGATTCAATTGAATTGAAATCTACAGATAATCGTGGAGCTTATTATTACATTAGAGACGAGAGGAGAGGCGCATCCAATTTTAGAAAAGATTGCACAACCGTCTCTCTCACTCCAACACAGTTCCATATTCATCTCTCTCATTTCTTCCTATACTTACACCGGCAATAATTTACATTAGGATATAGTACACTAATAATAGTAATAAAATAACATTCTAATTGAACAATAATAATATTACCTCGCATACCTACCTACTTTCTTATACGGAATTTATCTGCGATCTGAATCTGTTTCAGTGCTACACGAATAAATCTGCTATGTGGCAGAATGCCTGTATAGAATCTATAAATACACAAGTAACACCTTTAGGTGCCTATACAAAGGAGGGTATACTAAAGAGGATTATGATTGCACACAGGTGTGTACAGACCTAGAGAGACAGCAATTATTCGTCCCTGTCGCTACGGAACTAATTTAATTTCGGCTATTTCCTGCTGTGGCACACTATGCCGCACAACAACACATCCTCCTCCTATATTTACATTCACATTTCCATAATACTTCTTTTCTTGCCGCACAAAGGATACGTAAACGCTTTGGTTTTGTCTGTTCTGATTATCTCGCCTGATGTGCCTGTTTGCAAGCTTTAGTGTTGACAATTAGCCTACATTAGACACTAACATCTCTATTACAATGCAAAACACTACTACCACCACTAGGATTGCATTACATTACATTACAGCACAACTTCTATAAAAACTCGGCCCATAGCTCAGGGCAATGTGCTAACTCTAGAACTCCTAACCAACATACAAGACTAAAGCAATGAGTTGCTAGAAGGTATATGAATAAACGTACACAATGTTTGGTGAATGGAAGGCTCTTTAGTGGTATTTAGCAGGAGCAGTAGCATTTGGTTGATAATATTTTACTCGTGGAGGAAAAACAATGCTCAGATCAAGATGACATGACAAGGCGAGACATGAACAAGACATCTTGAAGCCAAAACACTAACAATGTAATGATGTGATTATTATCATCGTTTTGTGGACTCGAGGAACTAGGCTTCAAGAACATCAAGCCTCCTACTACTCCTACTTCTTCTAAGAATACCATTCTGCCACTCTTCTTTCAGCTCCACTCTCAACAGATAAAATTTACAATTCTTATTGTTAGCACAGCAGTTAAAGAAAAGATACACAGAGAGTGTAAAATATTATTCTTGTAATAATATTCCCATAATCACTCGGCTATTGCTCTGCACACCATATTACTATATCTACTATACTGTATATCCTGGAATATCCATCTATAGTCATATATATCATTTTTGAAATATTTTATGGTTATACTGTACTGTCTGTGTATGTATTGTAAATATGACTGTACATAGAGAGTATCTGTATATTATGGTAAGGTTGTGGTGGGGTAGTTGTGCATTTAAATGCAACAAGTCAATAATCCCATTGTGTGTGTAATAAAAGATATCTGTAAAAGTTTGCTTAGCATGAACTGCCTTCATTGATTATGACTGAGAGTCTTATGGAGTGAAAATGTAAATCATGTCTGTACTTTTGTTGTCAGAAAAGAAGATCGTCAATAATTTTATTGCTTTTGCATGAATGTCCCATTATCATTTGTTCCTACTTCGAAATTTGCAGCTACAGTCACAGTCAGTCGCACCATGTACTTAGAATACATTCAGAGAGAGAGGCAAGATGAGAAAGATGATGATGATGTTGAGAGTAGTGCTCATAGATTAAGTATTAACTAAACGAAATAATCTCATAGTTTGTATTTTGCTAACGGAATATTTGATATGAACATTTGTCCTGTTTTCAGAAGTTCGTCTCAGAAGATTCCGTAACAAAAAGTCTTGTCACTGTGTGATTGTGCTGTGATGTGTTGTGATTTGCTATCCTAATCTTAATCCATCATCTTTTCATCTGTTTTGATATTGTAATGGTATATTGTAAATTGTAAGTGTATAGCGTGTCTCGGGTATATATTTTTGATTGCATATATGAAGTAAGTTGTTGTGTGGGGGAGATAGAGATGCAGGTTACTTAAGCATTAAAGTATGTGCATTATGTTACCGCATGCTGCTTAATAAACTGCCTACTACTCTGAATGCTCTTCTGTCTCACCTCACATTTCGTTGTTGTGGAATGAAGTGCACTACTGCTGTGCTGCATTGTGCACAAGACAAATACCGTTTGTCACTGTTTCCCTTGTCACCGATTACAATTACAAACAAAGCTCACATCACACACAGCCACACAACAACACCGCAAAGACCAAAATCAAACCAGAGCAGCACAAGATTATTTACTTAAGTACTTCTAGGCCTTATCTGCAAATTACATTTGTCTGGATTCGAAGTTTCTTTGTCTTGTGCTCACCTTAGCGAGTCTAACCTGAAACCATCCCATTTTTTCCAAGTACTCACATCAACATTAGCCTAATTTTGAAATTAGCGAGACCGGTAACGATGTAGTCGCATAGCACAGCTTTTTTCTTTGTATTGTACCAGCGTAATGTTCTCTTCACAGATCACTTTTTCCATTTCCACCACCACCACCAACACTGCGGATACAAATACAAACTGCGACTGCTACGGAATGAATAATTTTTCCACTATTTTACATTTGCAAATTTGCCTGTATATTTGGTAAAGATAATTTACTCATGAGAGTTCATGTAATAAGACGTTATATTACAGTTACGGTATTTTATTGGTTTAGACTGCACACGGTTTTCGTGTATTCTGCAAGACAAAGAGACAACGCTAACGAACTACGTGTACCTACACGTAACGAATTGAAAATATGATTGAGCGTCTTAGTTTTAATGTCAACGATGGGAATGACTGGCAAATAAATGGCCTACAGGGTTCTGTCGACAAGCACAACATAAAATTTGCTATGGTTTGGTCTTTATACTTTATGCACACGTTTCAGTATTTTATCTAAAATCCTGTGTGTCCAAGTCCAACCTAATTCTTTTGCAAAAAATTGTACTTTAATCTGTACAGGAACTTAGCGTGTGCTTACTCATAGATACTTATAATATTATAGTAGGTTAAGTTTTTATACAGGGATGCACAGAATAAAGTGTATAGAGTGAGAGAGAAAGATAAGAAGTACGAAAGAAATATTTCAAATTAAGGAAAGAGCTGATTACCCCAAATGATTTCCTCGGCTGCTTGATAATCGTAATCGTAGCCATATTCATCAGAGTCACCTCCATGCTGTCTGCTTAGAAATTCCGGAGGTGGGAGAGGAAAATCATAACATTCATCTTCATCAGGTTCTTCTTCATCGAAATCCTGGCTGGAATATTCCAAGGAGTAAGACGTCGGATCATAATCAGTTGTGTCGATAACCGAAGAATTTCCGATTTGACTTTGAAACTCCAAGAGATTTTTTTCTGGGAGAACTTTTTCTTCGCATGGGTCGTTGTGAGCGATGTTGATATTTTGCTGTGCAAGAAGTTCATCAGGATAAAGAGAAGATTCCTCCTCCCAGCAGACACCTTTGGCAAGAAGGCTCTGTTCTGTCAAGACAGGAAATTGCTTGAGACTGCTGCTGCTCTCACTTTCCTCGGCACTTCCGTCTCTCTCAGCGTTTTCTGCTGTTGTCTTACTACAATTGGCATCTGAAGCTTCTTGTTGTTGTTGTGCACTCATTGTAATCATCGTTACAGATTTGCTCCCCTTCTTATTCGCTTTAGCTTTTTTATCCACCTTGGCGTAAAGGCATTCTGTGATTTCTTGTTGTTCTTCTGGTGGTGGTTGGGGCTCATGATGCCACTCCTCGTGATTATCTTCATCAAGCTTCCAAGTAACCACTAAAGGAGCTGATCTCTTCGTCTCATTACGTCCAATCTCCGTTTTTGGAGGCAAATTCTCATAGATAACCGTAGAATGGTTGCGGTCTTTTGGGTTTTTGATGATGCTGTCATAAATACTCGGCTGAGCTGTTCTGGGTTGCAAATCCGGAGGTGATACATCATGGTCGCCTCCTGATAATGAGGAATGTTGATGAACCTTTGCCTTCTTTGGAGCCAGTTTCGGCTTTAACGTGTCTTGGTTTCTATTTGGCATCTGATGATGATTACCATGAGAATCTCGAATTTCTTCGTAAATTGGCTCGGAATTGATTTCCTCATGATGATCGTCAGACTCTCGGTTGTTTACATTGGCAGTTACAGAATTACTAGAAGTGTCATGATGCGACGGGCTTTTACTATTCGACTGGGAGCTGTTGTTCTCCACAAACATAATATTTTCAAAGTAGTTCAGAATCATTTCTCGTCGCTTTTCCAACGTGGGACAACTCCAGTGAACCTCTTTCAACGGGTTACGACTGTTGTTCGAAGAATTCCTCCGGTGTATTTTTACAGGCTGTTGATGTTGCAACTGTTGCTGCTGCTGCTGCTCCGCTGACGGAGACGTGTTCACCACATCTGCAGGCATGTTTAATGCTTCTTTCGATGTGTAAATTGTCTGACTGTGACTTTGATGGCTTTGTGTTACCAAAGGACTTAGCAGCTCAGAATCATCCTGTACATTACACACACAAAGGTAAATGTCGGAATTTACGAAAATTTTATACGAGCAATTACCATTAAAATATTTGCAGAGGTATTCAAAGTGTAACTCAAGTTAACTGCCTAGTAATTACCAAACATAAATCATGAATGAACATTTAGTAATTCTTTCGTACCCATGTGCACCATCACAATCGTTTATAAATAGCTATAGGTACACCTACCATACACATTAGAAAATGTTTATGGCTTTTGCATGACATAATGGTACAGTGCTACAACAGCAGAGGTACTTAACCAGTAATATTATGATATATGACTTTTCTTCATTAAATGAAAATCACTGAATTAAATTTTAAAACTAATTGTAGTTTGTATCAAGACATTATTTTATTATATTGCAACCATAACTAACGCGTTTAAAAACTATTCGATAGAAATGGCTTTAGAGGCATTTTATGGCTGTTGTATGAAGAAAGATAGTAAAACCACGTAGGTATTAAAGTATTTAATATAAAAAGTTAATGTTGCGAACCGAACACGATTATAAAAGGCTAATTATTGAACAGAGCTGTGATAAGTAAATACTAAGCAGCCTATGTAAGTGTAAAAGTGTACAAAACAGAGAATGCTTTGTTGTGAACGCTGTACTCTATACATATGCTAAAGAAACGAAAGTGAATGGTGGTAGTAGAAGTAATAGTAATAGTTAAGTATGAATGAAGAAAGCTCTTCATTAATTTCTGCAGCTGCTCATCGTAAACTCTAAATATCTGTAATCTGCTCAATCCCATTCTTTGAACATAAAACTTAGTTCACACATTCTGTCTATATTCTACTCACAGTTTTAGGTATACGCTCCTTTACTCGTCTATATGTATACTGCCAATGCATTGGCACAATGGCCGGCTTATTAGAGTTTTAAATAGTTCATTCATTCAATAATCATAATATGAAACGATGATGGAAAGAGAAAAAATAAATACATGTGGTATATCGCTCATGTGTGTTATTATGCTGCAGAAAAGGACAATTAGCCTGATTTTGTAGTATTATTGTGGTGGGTAGGAGTGCAACGTGTATTGTCCACTCGGCTGTGTACAAGATATTGCATCAAGACCCATTAGACGAATTAATTATGAGAACCGTATTATTAGCCTAAAAGTTTCTACTAAGACTTCATCACAGTCATTATGGGATGCACACGTTGCATTTTCATGCTTTATATGTTTACTGAAGCTGTAGTGGAGGGATGAATGTACTTTTCTGCCGTGGCTACAGCTACAACATGTTGTAATATACAGGAGGAGTGGATTGTATTGTGAGCACGTACCTTGGACATCGCACTTCTTGAGGAAATGTTTAGCTTCTTACAAGCACTTGAGCGTCTAAAAAGGATTTGACTCAGTTTCCGTGTCTTTGTTGACATTTTGATGTTTCGACTCAATTATCCTCTCCCAAAAGCTTCAGGTCCGTCCTGTAAACAATCATGTAGAAAACATATAAATAAAATGTCTGGAATTAAAGCGGAAAACCTTGTTCTACTGCCACATAAATACACGTCTCGTAATTCTATCCTATAAATACCCCACACCCGTAGCACTACTACTGTCAGTTTTCAGAGAGTTTCTAATCTAATAGCTTTCTCTAAATCTGAAATCTTACACCTTTCCAATTGCATCGAGGAAAAATAATTATATAATGAAATTTATAACTATAAAATACCTAATGACACATTATTCCTAACGTCTATAGCGTGGCAGTGGTCCTAACGTTAACTAAGATATAAGGCTGTGGTATAATTACTGTAACAAGATTGACAGATAAAAAGTAAATCTTGTCGGCACTTCTACAAAATCACTTGCGTGTACAAAAACACACAAGCTTTTAGGTATATAGAATAACAATACAACTTTGAAATTGATTCGTTTGCTGTACTCTGTATAGCAGTGGTAATAATTACTCTCTAGGTATCTGGTACTTCTTAGTACGTCTCGACTCTTTGCTAACGCCGTAAAAATCTATACAGCATACAGTGATATTATTTGTGAGTATATAGGCAGTTAAAAAACAGGAAGAAATGAATTTTTTTATTGCACTTACTGCATCACTAACCGAACATGAATCAATTTGATTTACTAAAGTCGTAAAAAAATGCTTGACCATGCATCTCAATTCGGATTCAGTCTGTTTATCTGTTTGCTTCCGTTAAAAATTACAACAGTTTACTATGCCTCACTTGAAACTACACACTACCTATAATAAAAACAAAATGCCTTTGTGAAAAACGTACTTTTACTTGCTGTTGTGATGAAGTACCTACGTTGCACACAGAACAACTAATGAAACTTCAATTTTTACAATCTGACTGTATTTATTTAGAAGTGTAGGTGTTCTATCTCAATTTAATTGTAGTCTGTGTGTATTTAAAGAATCATCAGAATGCAACGACCGCTGTTTGTGTATTGAACTAACTGGGGTATCAATCATACACTAATTTTTCTACATACCTACCTGCAAGTGCAATTCCACTACTAACTTACATTACTTATTCTTAGAATGAACTCTCTTTACAAAAAAGTTTAAAAACCAGAGAGACGCATTGTAGTTTATTACTGGTGTGTACCTACACAATACACACACATGAGTGTGTTTGCCTATGTGTAATATTATACTTACTTAGCATTATTTATTTAGCTGTCAATCCTTTTTATTCCATTCATTGCATTTCCACACAAGATAAATGCTACACATGTTGTAAACACACATCGAGTACACAAGTTTCCTTTACAAACGCCAAGCAATGCTCCACTTCCTCTACTGAACAACTCAACGCAAATAAACGCGTCAGAAATATCCGCACACATGCAGCTTTAGTAATTCTCTCACTATATACTCGCACGTATACAAGATATGTACTACTGTATTTGTATATTATATTAGAATCTATAGTACAACAAACGAGAAAGATGATAATAATAGTTGAAATGAGTCTAGGCAAGCAACAAAGCTTCTCATCGCATCACTTAAGGATAGAATGCCTCTCTGTGCATTTGCTAACTGATACAAACGACATTACATTTCATTACGACCGTAGTACTTAAAAATAAACAGTGTATATTATTATTTGTTGTATATCCTTCTATATAATTGCTTGTAGGTTTAGTACTCTGTCTGTGTAGGTGGTACTGACAATAAGTAGAGGTGTTGTAGGTAACTAACAAAGTACACACACAAAAGGATTAAACATAAAATAATAATATGAGCATGTGCCCCACAAGTTGCTTCTTCTATTTGTAGATCGGACGAGATATCCAATTATTATTATAGATATATTTAATTTGCTTTTATATGTTATCTTACAGCCCCCTGTGTACATCTGCCTATTTACTATCTACCTCCTTAATTTTATTGTGCTAAAACTGAACTACTGTATTGTTGCTCTACTCCCCATGTAAAAAACACACATAACAAGTTACAAAGAAGATAAAACCCTACTTAAAACTTTATTACTATTAAAACCATCTTTACTGTACAAATAATACAACTTATAGGGATGCTCCTGGCACTTGTACTACTAAGTAGCTACACGCATATAACTTAAATAGCTATAAGGTTAATTTACCATGCTAGTATTGAATCTTCTGTAATTTTATATAGGAGTATGTGTAAAAGCTACGTGTACATACATGTGTGTACGTGTAAAATTTGCAGAAATGAATCAAAGGAATGCTGAAGTGTAACAATGGTAAACAATGCTACAATAAGTATTCCATACAAGGAGCAATTAAAGAAACTTTTAATTTCTAAACCATTTGTGTTCAGCATACAAATCAGTTCAATTGCCTATTCATGAATCACTTTTAATTTAAATCCAACAATGAGGAAAACCATGTCGACAAGGTAAGATGTGTTTGTATATAAAGTGTACTAATGCAAACAACTTTAATGCAATTGATGCGCCAAAGTGCATTTTAATGAATACAAATTCTTTTATTAGAGAGAGAGAGAGAGAGAGATAGGAGTATCAAGAACTCACCCACAAGAAGCGTTTTGTTCTTTGTTTGTTTAATGGTTGATGGAGCAGCGCTTGAGTTGACACACTAATAATAGAACAGATGAAGAATTACCATATAAGAAACTTTCAGTCTTTTCTGTGAATCGATGATGATTTGAGTCTGGGGTATATAAGTATTATATGGGCTATAGAGGACAATGTCTATAATTCAGTTAGCTTTTCAGCTATTAAAAACTTCTTTTGTGTTTGGATGTGTGTGTGGTGAGTGTGTGTGCATTTGTGGCTGAAAACGTGTAGATTTATTAAGGCTATTACTTATGTGATGACATACGAGAATAGCAGAGTAGTGGAGTATTAGTAGAAGCCACAGGCTACGGTGAATCTATACGTATGGGCAATTCATTGAATACAATTGGAAATTGTAAATGCTTGACTAATACTCGAATGAAAACACTTTCCACAAAAATCTCAAGTAAAAATAAAGACTGAGAGCTACAGACACGTCACACCACCACAACCACCATAGTCAATGCGACATATAGGTAGATGTAATTTTATTCTAAACACTTCAGTATTATTTTTGTCAATTGCTTCTTGGATATTTTGCTAACTTGAGACTTGTATTAGTATATTAGTGCGATTAATGCTAACTTTATTTGGCTACCTTGGCTTGGTTCGGCTTTTTTAAGGATGAGACTGTGAGTAACCATATAAAATGTAAATGTCGATTGGGAAGGTATAAATGTATAGAGAGAGTTATTTGTAGTTTATGTGTGAAGATGAATGTTTGTGGGTTTGCTAAACAAAAACCAAAGCCGATTTTTAAAATGCAGAAAAGATTTTGAAGAGAAGAATGAAATTAAATGCATTCCATGTAGAGTAGACCACAATGGAATGCAACTACCTACTTTACTATCTCTAGGCTAACTAAAGCAGACTTAAAAGAGCGAGTTAACTTTGAAATAAAATGTCTAGGTAAGTGTGTGTGTGTGTTTGATTATCTGCATAGGTGTGCAATCTGCAAGAGTAGTGGAAGAGCAAGAGATGCTCTTTTGAAGAGTAAAAGTCTTTATTTTTCCTCGATTTTTCACTCTCTAATTTTTTGCCAGCGGAGCCAATTAACTCTTTGTTGCTCGTAACGTATTTCCTTCACTATTGTGTATTGTGTGTATAAGTAGAATTTAAATTTAGGTTGAATTTCAACTTAATGTGTAATAAAATGCACCAAAACTAGATAGCAAAACGAGGAGAGAGAGAGAGATGATGATGAGATGATGCTGTCTTATGTTGTCTGTCACGCTGCACTACACTCACACTTATTATACACGTACAATCAAAGCACAACAAATAAAGTACTCACACAATCGCTTACAACTAAAGTGCTGGTAATAGTTAAACCTATTATTTAGTAGGGCTGTAGTCGAAACTTGCAAAAAGTCTACTTCTTTGTATTATTAAGAACAGTTTTACGAAAAAATACGACTCACTCAAGCAATACAACTAATTGCCAATGAAAACCTAATGAAAATGAAAAGCAATGCATTTGCTTCTATACAAAGTAACTCTGTGTAGTATAGTTATGTGGAAGGACTACCACTACAAGGAGTGCGTTATTGGGACAAATGGTGGTAGTTTGAACGCAAATGTAAAAAACTGTTTTTCCAAAAAAAATGAGTGTGCTAATAGACAGAAGGACTGTGATTGTTGTTCTGACTTGCCTTGTCCATGGACAGAGTGTCACTGTGCACCTTATTGAATTAACGTCGTCGTCTATTAGTCTCGACTTAACTTTTGCCTTCTTCGCTTATGATTATGATTATTATTATTTTCTACTGTATAGTTTAGATAAGTAAATCGTATCATATCAAACTGCCATATCCATATCTACCTTATATTACGATGCACAGTGGAGTACTATGCACACAAGGAGGGATATAACGTTACTTAGTGTGGCATTTCTTTAAGAATAAGAGAAGAGTAATATATATGTGACCTCTCATAGGTACTTGGATTATAATATAATGCTGCAGAGAAAATCTCTCATTACTTTACTGACTTTATCCAACTCAAGTAACTTTTGCTTTTGCATTTCTGTAAAACGATTGCATAGTGCTTTGCTTTACAGGCGGACAGGATGACACCTTTTCCCACGAACCAAGAAAAAAGCCAAGAATATTTACACTTTTTGGCCATAACGTCCCAAGAGGCATAAATCACTTACCAAGGCAGTTTTTCAATTTCCCCGTAGAAAATATGAAATTAAATGCACCATATGGAAACACCAAGTGCTAATTACCCAAATTATTTTCCGTTTTCGAATTTGTGCCTTAAAAGCGATTTGTTTATATGGACAGTGATTATAGGAGGTGTGAGTGGTGGAAATTATTTTATGACTGACACGATACTTTGTGGCACTATTACGAATGAGCAAAGGGAATTGTCGTTACTTTCGATCTTATTAGATTGTGTTGCCTTATGAATATATGGTCGATTTATTAATTCATAAAAGAAAAGGAAGGATGCAAATGTACATAATGTCCATTAGATAGTCAACTATCTAAGTCACTTTACTACCAGAGCCATCGCACTATCATCACCAACCTGTCCCCATACACAACACAGCAGAATGTAGGGCAAAAGGCTTTTAAGCTTTATAGCATGGCAATATAATACTCAGAACCTCATCATCCCCCCAGAACACAACTACCACATGCAGTACAATGTTGAATCATATTTATTTATGCTTCTTCATTTACTTTGCTTGGTTAACTCTGCATTTTACTCGCAAAGGAGTATTACATAGAAATTAGCATATAAACTCACATTTTAATAGTTGAGGATTACTTTTACCCATGTGAGAGTACAGACAATACAATGTGTGGACAATGTATGCAAAGGTATGAACAGCTTGTTTTTACAGTGGATATAGTAGTTAGTAAAATAACGACAAAAAGTACCCTTAACAGGCAAGTCAAGTCTTGTAAGAGTGCACTTTCAATTTCTCTCAATCTCATTTAAAACTCTGACTCTCCGACGACGACGACCGACATTAGCAATACTTTGTATGAATCCACACACAACAATAACTTAACTACAGGGAACTATCTCATGCTTACCTTTGTAATGAACTAATGGCACAATATCATCATCCTCCTCATAATACCTATAATAATACACGTATCTTCCACATACACGCGAATTATATACACACAGAGTGATTTCATTTCTTCCTCATATAATTTCTACTTCAATAAGCAAAATATCTGCATATTACCTGAGTTTTAGAGTGGAAGGAAAGTCTTTGTTTGAATTCGTATCTATACTTAATTTGGTATAGTTGTTGTCTGTGGTTAAGCGTGTACGAAGTATTAAGTTTATCTTCCCTTGTCATTTGAACCATTAAAAATGCTTTTACTAACAATTGTCCGTTTCTTCACTTTCATGCCACATACATGGAAGATGGTTGGAGATAGATGATGTACGTGTGCAGATTCAGATGCGAGGGTACAATGTTTCTACCCACCCGATCACAATACCAACCCGGTAACATAACCAATCTATCCACTGATAGTCTACACTGC